>JARIHR010000160.1:0-67581 GCA_029281495.1 Mycena filopes
CTTCGGCAGGTAAGTCTTCCTTCTCAATCTCCATAAACAACGCTATATTGTCTAGCCAGGAGTCATCATCGCTCTCGGCCTCCTCTCCTTTTCCCAACGTCCTCCGCGATAACGCGTCTGGTCCCTGAAACTTGGTTGCGGGAACATGCACCAAGTTAAAATGGAACATCAGTATCCCTTGAATCCATCGATTTACTGCAGCGTCCGGCTGAAGATCCGGTTTGTTTAGGATGCCTTGGATGTACTTCGCGTCTACCTCCACAATCAAAGCCTTTACGCCAATAATGTACATGTTCCACTGTCTCAAGGCGCGATATAGTCCGAAGAGCTCGAGCTTGGGCTGCGAATACCGGGACTCGCGTTCACTCATGGGGATGGACCCATATCTAGCTGGTATCCGTCGTCCCTCCTCATCGTTTTGTGAGAGTATCATCCCCGCTGCTTCTTGACTGGAATCGACTGAAAGGATTATAGGTTCGTCCGATGTGTAGTCAATGGGCCTAAGGGCGGGCGCGTTACACACCAACCGCTTGATTGTTGAAAACGCCTTCTGTCGTCGTTCGTCCCAAATGAAGTCGTAATTACGCCTGTATAACTCGGTGAGTGGCCGAATTATCTCGGAGTATCCCTGAATCCATATCCGCACTGTCCCACAGAGTCCCAGGAATCGGCGCACCTCGTGAGGGTTAGTGAGATCAGGCCAATCCAAGATGGCCGATACCTTCTTTACATCAGGCGTTCTCCCTTCTGGTGAGCAGTTCTGCCCTACAATCATCACTTGCTGGCGACAGCACTGAACCTTTAGCCCAGAAACTGTGGCTCCTGAGCAATTTAAGCGATGCAAGATGCGATTCACATCCTCTGCGTGCTCCCAGATAAACCTTCGAATTCCTGGATTGTCAAGAAGACACTCGGGCTTCCCGGATGCGTCCAAATACCGCGTTGCTGGGCCTTTGATAGGGAGATCGTCGATGAATACATTCGCTTTGTCGGGAATCTCGCGGTGTAATATGAAAACCATACACTTCTGAAACTCAGCCGGTGAGTTTGTATATCCTGTTGGCATGGACATCAGGAAAAACTGAATCCTATATAGTCAAGGGCAAATACCAGTAGCGCTCTAGAGTATCTGTAGTCACCCACTAGTGTAGGTTGTCGTATGTCGTGCCATGTAGCCGGCTGGTGGGAGATATAGCCACTGTAGTCAGTACTGAACTGATGTCGCCAATGTAGCTCACATAGTAAGATATAGGCAGGTCATTGTCTACAGAGGTGGTGAGCCCGGAAACAGAGGAACTACATAAACTGCAAATTTTGTGCATCTGTGATAAGCCGGGGAGGGTACAGATGGAAATGTTAAATTTTGGGAAATTCACTCCACTTTCTTGGCACTGTGCGCAGTTTTGGTCAACCACTTTTCATTTTTCCTGACCAGACTCCATGAATGACAAGTTGAAAACGGTTGAGAAGCCACACACGATTCAGATTTGTCCCGGTGGACCTGCCATGTCCCAGATCTATTCAAGGACTTTCTAACCAGTCTCTTAGTCTACATGTCTTTTCTCTGGTCTCAATTTCATTGTGTTCTCGCGAGGTCCCCAGTTCGAATCCGGTAGTCAGTGTTCTCTTCCATTCGAAGTTCATTCTCCCTTCGCCTGCAGCGAGACTTCAGCCCAGTACTAGGTGGTAGTTGAAAAACAGGGTCATAAAAGACCTTCAGAACATCCTTTTGTGTGTTGCCTGCCTCTAAAAAGGTAGCCCCACGGTTCGCTATGGAGGACTACAGACGGCTATAGAACTTTCGGGGTTGGCTATGGCGGCTATGTAAAGGGGGACCTAACGACAGGACGACACCGGCTATGTTGACTCCGTAGGGCACTATTGTGGTGGCGGTTTTTCCTGATGGATGTGATTCGTAACAACCCTAACGGCGTCATGAAAGCTGTCATATCGCGGCTTTCTGGTTCCATTTTTCGGGCGTCGAATCCCCAATAAAGGTCAAATACCGAGTAACACTGCCGTCCTGCAAACCCTTCCACAAAATCGTCAACAATGGGTACCATCGACGCATCGCGAACCGAAATTTTGTTCAGTGGTTGCAAGTCGTGGACGATGCGAAGTTTTCCATTCTTTTTCAAGACGCAAAACCATCTTGACCGGTATGATGATTGACACATTTCGTAGACTCCGGCCTCCATTTTTAATTTTAACAGGTCAATGACTTTCTGGAGGATACCGGGTGGTATCGGTATGTTTTTATATTCCCAAGGCGTATGTGGGACTGTTGCTATCTTGTAGGGTGAAAAGTAAGAATCCTTGAAGGTCCCTCGTTCCGCGTCCTCGAATGCTAAAGCTCCTTGATTCAGTTCCATAACGCGTATGAAAAGCCTTTCTTCTTCTTTGCTCAAGAATCCGTGCTTATTGATCTCAAGGATGGCTAGACGAGCGGAGTCCAATCGCGTCGTCGACTGAAAAGGTGGCGGGTTGGGCGTGAGCTCAGGCAGCGTGAGGAGAGGATCTTGAGGAATGTTACGCGTTACTTCGTAATCGGGAGAAAAGGTAGTTGAAACGGGCTTAATTTTCTTGTCCACACGTTTATACATGGTGTATACGCCTTCTTCGTCATTTTTCGTCTCATCCTGGCTGTCTTCCTCGTGTTTGTCTTGTCCAGGGTCATTCTCGTCGTCGACACGCCTCCCTATATCTTCGTATTCCGCCTGCTCGCCTAGGATCGATCCGTTAGGCGTTCGATGATACATCGTGAAGGCTTGATGCTCGCCACCGAACTCGTCGTGGAGTTGTAACGGGTAAAAGATATATTCGTCATCTTCTTCGAGCTCGGCCCAATCTTGCTGAAGGTCTTTGTTAGCAAGCCTTCTCATCTCATAACACCCCCCGACCATTTCCGAGTCAGGTTCTATACTGGCTGGACTAACTGGGGTGTCTTGAAAGAGGGCCAGGCTTTGCGGCACCGACAAACTTCGCGACCAATGTTCGGACATTTCGCGCGTTAAGAGATCCAGAATTGTTGTGATTGCGTACGAGTACACGATTACAAGACACTGATTATACATGGTGGTTATACAGGTTAAGCGCTGCGCGAATTGGAAAAGGGTTTCGTAAGTTTCGTTGCGCCTATGAAGGTAACTAACACGGCCAGGCCATATCGGAAAACCCCCAGACGTATGTACACCCGCTTTCGTCGTCCAGACGGCGGGGAAGCGCTGCGTGAGAATCGGAAGGAGACCGAGAAGGATTTCGAAAAGAAATTGAGCGGGAAATGAATTCAACACATCTTGATTCGGGGCTGGTGGAAATCTGTTCATTGTCAGCACAGCCGCGGCGAACAGAATAACATTAAACCCACCACTAAGCACAAGCGCCGTTGCCGCTGCTGTTGCCCAAAGAAGCGCCGCCACCGCTGCCATCCTCCACGGGGTCGGAGGTAGCGTCAAGGATGCCTTCAGCGGGGGTGCTGGCGGAGGCAACGGGAACGTCATGGCCTGCGAGGTCAAGGGGCACATGGTGCAAGTAGGTCTGAATGCCAACGCTGGTGTAGTCGGGGGCTGAGCTCCCATATCCGCTGCCCTCGTCGCTGTCGTAATCGCTAGGCGGGTATTCCAACGTGTAGTCGTCCAGAGACATCTCCCGATCAGGGGAGGCCTCGGGCGACTCGCGCTGAACATGGGTCCATTCGTCGTTGGGAGCGGGAGCGCCGAGGAGATCCCAATAATTTGTCGCCAACTCGGGGTAACAGTCTTCGAGGTAGCCGGCGTTAAGGAGGCGCGATACTGCGTATTCGTTGCGAATGTGGATGCAGAGAACTTCGTGAAGGAGGTCGGCAAGATGCTCGCGCCCGTTGCGCTGAAGGATGTGCGCCAAGGTTTGTATTTTTGCAGCCTCGATGTCGTATAGAAGGGAGTGTCGAGCGAAACGCGCTGGGAACGAGCGCTGCGCAACCGTGGATAGCTTGTCAGCGCAGATCCGCTCGATTTCTTCGTAGAGTACTCGTACCTCGGTGATGTCGAAGCGATGCCACACCAAGTCCTCCACGCGCCGTGCTGTCTCCAGAATCCCCAACCGTACGCCTGAAAACAAACAGATTGTGTCGTGGTCGGTGAGGCCTGCAGCTTTATATGCTTCGTTTTCAGTAATGGCTTTCCGAAGGTATTCGCCGTCGAACTTACGGAACTTTTTGCGCATCCCTTCCTGAGGAAATCCACTATCTTCCCCTTCGGGCCCCTCGCGCTTGTTGGACGGCGTGTCAAAAACCCCGCGTTGACTGAAAACCGATGCGTCGGTAGTAATGATAAATGGCGGAGCGCTACTCTCGCCTCCTTCCTCTGGAAAGGGCTGCTCCTTGACGTCGCCAAGAGAGATGGGTGTAGACTCGGGGGCGGGAGTTGCTGACCGCGACGGGAGGCTGTGGTCGAGGGATGAGGAAGGGTGCCCGTAGTCGGCGAAGGTAGGTGACGGCGGTAATGGAATCAAATGGTCTGGGAAGGGGGCGAGGTATTGGAGGCTTTGCACGCCATCGGCGGCCATAGCGGTGTAGTCAACGAACATCGAGAGAGGGCCATGAAGTGCTTTCAGCGCCTCGCGCGCCGGTTCACCACACTCTCTATCTTCATGACGGCTATGACCCTCCTGGTGCTCAGCTCCATCTGCTGCCCAATAAAAGAGCGCCTCGTATAGATGCGCGGTCTCGACGTCTTCAAATTCCATGTCGGAATGGGCATCAGGGCTTGAAGACCGGCTTAAGCTCCCAGGGGTGGAGACGGCGTCGCTGGAGGAAGTATTAAGAGTGGAGGGGGGGCTAATAGCGGGCGAGGCAGCCGGGGCTGATCGCAAAACCCTACGGACCGCTTCGTCAATAATCCACTCTACTGGTTCATAAAATCCTTCGATGACTGACCATTCAGATACAGCGGGACTCCAGTCCTGGGGATTCACGGTCGTAGTGGTCGTCCACTCGAGGGGCCCCGCGGTCATCCAACCTTGGGGGTCCTCTGGAGAGGCTATGAACGGTGCCTGGTGCGCCGCATAGGGAGGAATCTCAACTTCTTCGTAGGAGCTGTCGTCCGACGAGTCTGACTCGGAACTCGACCAGCTATCTCGGGTTACGACACTCCCATGGCGCGGGTCAAACTGGGGGGGTGCAAGATGCGCGAGGTGAGAGTGAGTAGGAGAGCGAACGTGGTGGGAAGGGAGCGTTAAGCGCGCAGCGCTGGTAGGGAGAATCGAGCGCGCAGCGTTGGTAAGAAGGAAGGATGTGGTGTTGTCCACGTGTTCATCAACGGCTGTGCGGCTGTGCCTTTCTTCCAAATTCTTCGCTATCCTGCTCCCCAATGATCGTGCGGCCAAACGCCCATCCAACTGCCTGGCCAGCTCCAGCTCCGCCTCGTCCGCCTCCTCCTGCATCCACGCCACTACCTGCTCTTCTTCTTTGCGACGCTGCGCCCGCAGCTCCAAGTCCTGGGTGTTCAATTCGTGGCGGAAATCCTGCTGGAACCGTTGCTGGTAACCCTCGTCCGCGGCCGCTCGTCTCAGAAGCGAGGCATTGGTGAATTCCTCGAACGCCACTCGCGCCTCGCGAGCTGTGTCCATAAGCGCGCGGAAGGTAAGCGGCTCGTTGTACCCCGGTTGCAACCACTCATCCAGAAAAGGGCCTACAGCCACGTCAAGGACGCGACGCATTTCGGCACTGAAGGGGAGGGGTTCATTGATAATCTTTTTCAGTTTTGACTCGTCCGTGGTGAATCGTGGTTTGGGCTGGAGTAGCGGACAATACTGGGAAGATTTGTGAGGCTCCGAACAAATCCTGCACAAGTCTGGTTTCGCGGGCGCGACGCCTTCCAAATCAGGCAGACTATCCGTGCTGTCGCTGCCCTCGCCAAACAAATCATCGTCCAGCTTGAGGGCGCGTTTGGCGCGGCGACGGATGCTATCGTCCAATCGATCGGCGGACAATTCCAGGCCCAGAGGAACCCCGGGCAGATTGTTTCGTCCACGAATCGGGAAGGGGGCCTCGCTTGGACGCGCGGTGCGGGTCTCGTCCATGCCGTCATTCGGCGGCGCGATAGCACACGATTCCCCAGCTGAATCGGCGAGATTGTCATTCGTGAATCTCCGGACAAAGTCTTTATCGAGCGGTACGCCCGCTTGCACAATGTCGGAGGGTAACTGATATTTATTAGCGCTCAGTAGCCGTTGGAAGCAACGCAAGCTCACATGCAACCGCTCAGAAAGGGGAACCATCGGCGGAGCGTGAGAAGTGGCATGTACAGGGAACCCAACGTCGCTGCCCACGGGCGGGTCAAGCGGCGACATCGTCGTCATTGCACTCCGAATGCGGTCGTCGTTGGGATACAGCAACTCGAGGTGCCACGCCTTCGTCGGGTCGTCGGGCGCAGCAAGATGGAATATAAATTCATGGCAGGACAAGGTAAAAGGTTCGTCCGTGATAGGATCTGTGAAAACTCGGAAGACGTTTTGAGCTGAACTTCTATGCAGGACTTGCCCATCTGAGAGTACGATGCTGCCGTAGTACTCCGACTGGGGCGCCGCCGAAAACGTGGGCAGGACGGTGAGAGGCTGGTTGGCGGCGACCTTCTGCCAAGCGCGTGTGACGGCGTCGTTGACGGTCTCGATGGGTAGAAGGCGTCTGCTGCGGTTTGTCGCGTTGGCAGAACATCCACGTAGACCAAGTTGACGCGAGGCCCGTTAACCCCAGAAATTCGCTCAGCTGCCTTTACTAACGATTCCCCAGGGTTGCGGCGAATCATGCCCCCGTTTTTCATGACCAGCCGTCGGGTCTCGTCGTTGTACGCGATTACGTTCGCCGAGACTAGGTCGTCCACCTGTCGACACTCCGATATCCAATGCCCATTATTCAAACAACCATAGCATCCTACCTCTGCTCCTCCGTTGCCAGACCCGCCAACACCCAATGGCACGTTGTTAGGGTACGTAGCTGGCGGGGGCACGTTTGTCTCGCCGCGCGCAGCCGGCCGGGATGGCCCTGGAGCTCAGTACGGTTGGGCACGCATTGCTGGCTCATCGCGCTCCATCCTTGGTGGCTTAACACATTTCTCTGCGGTGCCGCTTTGATCCATCACCATAACTTTGTAATATATTGGTGCGTATGCAAGAACTCCTACCACCAGACTGCCGTTGGTCCCAGCGGCGTCATCGCTGGTCGCTACCCTGTTATTATGGACTTCATCTCTCGTATCAAGACCGAGCGTGATCGCATCAAGAACGCCGCCCTCCTCGGTCAGCAGGTTCATCGCGCCGAACTTGACGAGGCTCGCAATCCGTCCGCCGAGACCTTGGCGGCCGAGCTTCAGGCCACGAAGGAGGCCGCGCAGTCCTCCAAAACCTCGAAGAAGACCAAGTCTAAGGTATGTTCAACTTCTCCCGAATAGTACTTTTCCTGAATACTTCTCCAGAAAAAGGTCAAAAGCCGTCCTACAGTGGAGGACGGCGATGAGTCCCCTTTCGACGACACTGATTTCCCTGTGGAGGGCAACGGTGAGGTGGACGACCCTATGATCATCGACGGTCCTAACCCGGTGCGTCCAGCCGAAATCGTTAAATGTATCCTCGAACTAAAGAACCTTCGTTTGGCATTCACCCAACTCCAGGCCTTGACTCCCGCACCTGAGCCTACCCCTGCTCGCTACACCCAGTCCCTCGATGAGCGCGCCCTTGTGAGTTTTCATATTTCGCAGACTATTCCCGAATGAACAGTCCGCTCGTCTGATTACTCAGCCTAGACTTCCTCCTCGAAAGACAGTAAGCGTGCTTCATCGGTGCGCATTTCTTTTGCTCGAATCAAAGGCTTTCACCGACGTTCTCGTCCTTATGTCAAGGCTATGAACATCCTTCGTCGTACTGACCCCGAAGTAGAACAACAAGTTGTCGCCGAGGAATTTTCTCCTCCCTCAACCCGCAAGCGTGCCAAACGGTCCCATGCCCATGCGCATGAAGACTCGGAAGAACAAATCGCAGGTGCGCAGACTTCTCGGGTATAGTGTGCTGAGTCCTCACTTTTCCCGTATAGCTGCCGAGCTTGCAACCAACTCCTCTACGGTCAAACGAACCGTCGCAGCCGCCCAGGCCGCTCTCGCCTCATCTCCCTTCGAAGATAGTATTGGTTCTCTCCGACTTCAAGAAGCCGAACTCCGGAGTCGAGTCGCCTTCGCTAATGCTCAACTCCGATACCAACTCGACCATCGCGAATACCTCCTCCAAGACCTCAAACGAGTCATGGAGGCGCAACACCAACGGTCCAAAGGAGCGGAAGCACTCTAACCTCCGACACAAGGCGTGAGTCTGCCTTCTAGACTTCTCGGGAATGCATACTGACGTTTATTCTTCAGCATTTACGAGAGCCAGAACCGGGTCATATACGACGCTGGAGCTCAGGTTTCTGTTCCCTTCTGCCACTATTGTGGCACTGTCCCTCATCGCCCTGCCCGTTTCTCTCCTGGCTTCTAAATTGCTTCTCCCGTATGCAAACCCTTCGTCTAACTCCTACTCCTGTCCTTTCCGGATCCATTTCTATCGTCCAACTCCTACTTCCGTCGTTCCAGGGCTCACTTCCTTAGTTTAACTCCTCGCCGCTCCTTACATATGCCACATTCTTTGTATGATTTATGCAATTCACTTTTTCGCGTTTGGTTCAACTTGGTTCATTTTGCCTCTGGTCGACCTTCGAGGGCCCATATCAGCATTCCAACCTGCTTCTATCTCATCTAAGTCTAGGTCGGGTGCGTCATCACTCTGGTAACTCTCGGTGTCGCTCTCATCGTCCGAGTCTTGGACTTGGGACTTTTCCCGAATACCTCGAGAAGGCTTGATTCGAACCTTTTCGAACTGCAGGTCTTTTCCCGAATACTCGTCCTTGACTTCATCCTCAGCGGCCATCTCGTCTAGCTTTTCTTTCGATAAATCTATCAAGTCCAAGATGTTTCCCGGAAGTTGTATGGACTTGCGCTGTTCGAACGGTATCACCCTGAACTGGGCAATTTTACCATGATACGTGGCACCATCCATTTCACAGCAGAGGTATGATCCTCCTGTAGTGCGTCGTACCACTACCATCGGGCCCATATATCGGGTTTCCATCTTGCTATTCAAAGATTTCTCGACAGAGGTATTCCGGACTAGTACTAAGTCCCCGGGTTGGAAATTGTAGTCCTTAATGGTATACTTGTTTTCCTCCTCATACCGCCGGACTGCTTTCCGCTTCTCCTCGTTCACCCGATGTTTCATTTCATCAACGTGGACGGTATGTTTTGCTAGTGCCCTTGCCCGTAAACCGATTAAGTCACCAGTCGAGATTGGTTCTCCCGGATATTCTACCAACCAAGTGGCTTCTTCAACGTCCAGAGGGATTATAGGATGAGCCCCGCATACTGCGAAGAATGGGGAACACCCTAGACCGCGTCTTACGGTGATTCGGTCTGCCCATAAGACTTGCGGGAAAAACCAATACCATTTCTTTGGATTGCCCCCGGTCGCCTTAACTAGAGACTGACGAATGTCCCAGTGTCCGCGTTCAACTATCCCATTGGCCTTCGAATTGTAAGGTGAAATCCGGATTCCTTCAATCCCGTATTTGGCGTTCAACCATTTTACTGCAGCTAAGAACTGAGGCGCATTATCTGTCACGATTACTTGAGGACAACCCCAACGACAGATTATATCCTCGAGTAGGAACTTGCCGAGCGACTCAGCGTTGTCTGCACGCAAGGGTCTCCCTTCGACATATCTCGAGAGCGCGTCTCTGGCTGCAACTGAATATCTATGATTATTCGAGACTACTCCCATAATCATCACATCCGTATGGATTTTCTGAAATATGCTCGGAGTCATCGTCGCGGCTGGTGGAACCTTGATAAGAGTTTTCTGCCTTAACTGGCAGCTTAAGCAGCTTCGTATATACCAGCTGATATCTCTCTCCATTTCTGGCCACCAGAACCTTAACTCCATCAACGACTTGGTTGAGTAGAAGCCCCGGTGTCCTATTGCATTATGGGACGCCCGCATCATATACATCCTGTGCTCCTTTTCAACTACTAGCTTGTGCGTGGAACCTTCACCTTTCCGGTAAAGTCTGCCTTCCTTGGAGAGGAAGAACCACCTGGTATACCTTAGAAATTTCTTGAACACCTTATCGTTCATTCCACTCGGTCTATCCAGTGGGTCCGCCAACCAAGCTTTTACAAGTTCGAGGCGCTCGTCTTGAGCTATTCCCGCATTCGTTCGTTGACCCTCGGGATACTTTTCCCGTTTGCTCGGATCGTTCTTCAAACTCAACCGTGGGAGTAATAATTCCTCTTCGGGTGGGTCTATTAATAAGAACTGCGGCATCGCTAACCCTTCGGCAGCGTAGGCGCTCCGAACTTTAACCGCGAAAGCCCGTTCCTCTTCTATCGCGATTGATACCTCCTCATCAAAGTCATCAATCGAAGACGCAACTCCTTCCATGGACTGATAATAACCTCCTCGCTCGTCGATGTCTTCCTTGAAGTCATCGAACTCGTAAGGTTGCTCAACCGAATAATCCCAATCTTCATGATTATCCGGGGAAGGATTCTCGTCGAGACCTTCCTCGGTATTCGGGAATACTTCGTCCCCAGGCTGGGCCTCTCTTCTGGACAATCCATCAGGCGGGAAAGTTGCTCCCTTGACGTGTTTGAGTTTGAAGTGGAACATCAGGATTTGTTCAATCCACCGGTTGATGGTCGCATTCGGACCCATTCCCGGATTGTTCAACATGCCCTTAATATAAAGGGCATCCGTTTCTACCACCAATCTACGACACCCGAGCAACCAATATTGCATGGCCTCTAGCGCGCGCTTCAAACCGTACAATTCCCGTTTAGGTTGTGAGAACCGAGATTCCCGTCTGTTCAGAGTAATGGACGCGAACTTGGCGTAGTGGCGTTTCATCTTGTCTACCAAGTCTAGTTGATAAATTTGAATTCCAACCGCCATCCAAGACGTGTCTACAGCAAGAACAATGTCCGTGTCCCAATCATAGTTCAACGGTCTTAAGTTCTCCGCGCTGTAGATAGCTTTCTTCAAAGCCACCATTGCCTCCTTCTGAGCTTCTTCCCAGACAAATTCCACATCGTTTCTTAATAATTTCGAGATGGGCCTCGCTATGTCTGCATATCCCTTGATAAACATGCGGAGTACACCGACGGTTCCCAGAAACTTGCGTACGTCGGACTGGTCCTTCAAATCACCCCACCGAATGATTACCCCAATCCTGTCTGTACTAGGTCGTCTGCCTTCGTAAGAACATATATGTCCTACTACCGAAAACACGTTCCAACACAAGACGGATTTCTTTCCCGAGAAGGTGCCCCCACTATATTTAATGCGTTGGACTACCCTATTCAGGTTCTGGAAGTGTTCCCAGACGAATCGTCTAATGCCACTGTTTTCGGGAATAGTCTCGTATGTCCCATCGGCACTCTGGTACCTGGAGCCTGGCCCTCGTATTGGAACATCATCAATATACGGTATTGTAACATGCGGGATTTCGTCTCTCAGGATAAAGGTCACATCATCGTGAAATATCGGTACCGAATTGGTCCAGCCTTGGGGTAACTTTACAATCCTGAGCGCCCCGAAGGGCGTCTGAAATGTTGTAAAGTCCCTAGACCCTTCTGCGATGTCTCTGTGATCATACCCCGAATACAAGTCTAATACCCCGCCACAAGCTCTTCCAGCGAAGTGGCTAGCCAATTCATCTGTCGCGGGAGGTACTCCCGAATGAGCGATTGTGACCGCATTCAATGGTTCCAGCGAATGCACTAACCGAATACTCTTGCCATCTTTCTTGACGACCCCGAAGAACTTACTTCGGTACGAGGAGTTCGAAGGCTCGTATACTCCTGCGTCAATCTTGGTCTTGATTACCTTGCAGAATTCTTCTAATTGTCCTCTTGGAATGGGGATGCTACGCTCGACCCAGACGTCGTGTTCAACTAACGGGAATTCCACAGGCGGGAAGAAATCATGACGGAAGGTCCCTCTCTGTTCATCTGACCAGGCGAAAGCCCTTTCCTGCTTGCTCATGAAGTCATGCATGAGGTCTCTTTCTGCTTTTAGCAAGAAATCCCCATCATGGGCTGCATCTATGACCGCCTTCTCTTCGTCACCATATCTCCCGTTAGGTTTCCATTCGGGAGGGTTGGGATCGAGCACTGGCATGTCCTTCAACGGGTCCCCAATAATCTCTCGTTTGATTCGAAACTTGTCAGGTAGCTCAGTATAAACTGGTCGAACCTTCAAGCCCACTGGTTTGTACTTCTTACCAGCGAAGACAGACTTTGGCTCATTCCCGAGAAGTTCAGTCGTATCTGAATCTTCCTCGCCGGGACTATTCCCGTATTCTCCCTGGTCCACCGAACTCGGTTTTCCCGACAACTGGTGAGATTCTGGATCCTCGCAGCACCCACAGACCACACCCTGGCTCAGTACGTGAGTCGTTCGAATCTTACGTCCGGCCTTAGTGCCTCTGAACGAGTTCTCCTGCTTGGGTTCTCCCGAATCCGATTCTGGCTTCTCTGCCATTTCCCAGGTTAATACTTCATACTTTCGAGGCTTGGCATGCTTCTTCCTCTGCTTCACCCCTGTTCGAAATTCATCAAATAACATGGCCGCTTTCTTGTCTTTCTTCAATGCCCGAGAACCTCGAGAAGCACTAATGTATGCTTCCTTGAGTTCTGTAGGATTAAATTGCTTCGATCGAGGCTTCATGTATCTCTGAATTTCTAGTTCGTTGAACCTGTTGAACCCGATTTGGACCGCCAATTCTCCTCCTTGATGCGCATCCATCAATTCCTCGAAGAACGTTGAAAACCCTGCTGGGTCGGAGCTGGTCCTGACGCCGGTGTATCTTCCTCGTCAAGAACCTCTTCTACCGTAGGTCTTCTGTCCGGTCTAGGGGCAGAAGCGGGGGCTGGTTTCCGGCTCCGCGGATGACTTGGCATCATGCAACGTTTTCCCGTATTGGGGTCCTTCAAGGTCAAGGTCTGAGTACCATCGGAATTGTTTTGTACTTGACTCTCAGCAAGAACCTCGAATGGTCTGCCTAACAGTATATCGTACGCCGCTCCCCGAATAATGTGAACTTGCAGGAAAACGTGAGTTCACCAAACGTAAATGCTACATTTTTCGCGAGTCCAACAGATTTTTCGAGACTTCCATTCGCACTCTGCATATAGATCTGAATATCAGGATTCCAGAGAACCTTTGATTTTATTGCCTGCTCTAGAGACATAGAAACTATCTGCGACCCTGAATCCGTGACTGATTCAACATAGCCTTGTTTATTAACCATCGGAAAGATTACTCTTAACGATGCTGAATCTTTTGCAACGTATACCTGTTTGGGTGCTTCATTTTCACCTAACGATTCCAGGTACTGCATATAAGGATCAGGGACTCGGACAGATCCGGCTGGTAAGCCTTCACTATCGTTGACCGTAACAAACACACTAGCTACCCCCGGTAGCTCTTCCATTGGAATTGAATCCGGTTCGAGCCTTAATTCGTTCTCATCAAACCCGTTTTCATTATTCGGGAATGGTAACTCCTCAAAGTCCTCCGCCAACATAACTTCTTTGGTCTTTGGAATCGACTGTCTAACCTTCGTGAGTTTAGCCCTAGTGGCCTCCCTTACTCCTGGCGATACTGACAATAAATCCCTTGCCCGAATAGTTACTTCGGCATCAAGTATCTTTTCTGATACTTTTCCTTCCATGCCTGGCTTCTGGATTGGAGCCCTGACCCTGTAGGCCTTTTCTTCTTTCGCTGGAGGTTGAGGATCTTCCTCTTCCTCACGATCTTCCATCGCAACGGGATGAACAATCGGGACTACCTCTCGGTAGGGCAACTCAGGCTCTTTTTCTGAGTTAGCCAGTTCCCTGTCCCTGCGATCCCTCTCTTGCATAGCCTCTTCGAAACGGACGCGCCTACTAGTCACATCCTTTCCTGGAATTTCAATAACCACTTCTGGTTGACTCTTCCCGAAAAGTTTGTTACCCTTGTTTCGCCCATCTCGATCGTCCGTTTTCTTGCCTTCTATCCGGTCCTCAGGAGGCTTGGCCAATCTAGGCTTTCTAGAGTTCGCCTCCATCCTTGGACTATTTATAAATTTGAGGGATGACCCTCGCCATTATTTCCACTTCTGGTAACGGCAAACTGATCATGGGTTGGGTCTTTTCCCGTAAGACCTTTCAGGAATATGTTATGCAGCGCATACTGAATTTCGTCTTGAAGGTTGACCGAAGGCTGTACCGGTTGAGTCTGGGCCACAAAGGCGGGTTGAACCGCCTGATGAACCACGGGATAGGCACCCTTGTTATAGTTAGCTTTCTGTGTTGCCGTAGCAAGCTTAACCTTTAAAGTGCGTATCTCATCCAAGGCCGTGTCCAGGACTTCTGGTAACTGATCATATGCTTCAGACTCCTCATGGTAATAGTTCTCATACACAGGCTGGGTTACTGCTACCCAGTTCTGCGATGCAACCTTATCACGGTAAGCGTCCATGACTTTAATCCCTTGAGGAGTATTCCCGAATGGAATAGATCTGCCATTCCCGAGTCGGTGTTTACCATTCTCGACAACTAGCCAACCCTTTCCAATATGTTCACTCTTCATGGGACAGTCCCTAGCGAAGTGACCGCCTTGCCCACAATAGTAGCAATCCTCACTCTGAGGATTTCCTGCATACGAGTTTCCTTTGAAACGGTTCGGAACATTCATGGTACCCGCTCCTGGGGCCATGTCCCTGCGAAATTCGTCTTTCTGCGAGGATCTCTGCGCGTTTGAACTCGAGGCGGTCATCTGCTGAAGAGTTTTCAGGACTTCTGCATGTTCACGCTCTCTCTGTCTCTCATTCTGAGTGAACTGGTCCTTCAACGCCGAGATTGTCTCGTTCATGTCGTTGATCCGCGCTTCGCTAGATTCCATCTTCACAGTGGGAAGTATTCCCGAATGCTTCGTGTTGGTAAGAGACAAGTCCGTGGAGTCATCCCGATAGGTTGACGCCATGGTCTCTGCCATCTTAATTAAATCCGCAATCTGGATGGGATCTTCTTTTCTCTTTACTTCGTTTTCCTCAGCGCCAGCTGCAGGTGCTGCTGCTGGAAGGTCTAGTTGACTTTTCAACAAGACCGCCGAGTTAATCGAGACCTTGATAGTAGTCGCGAATGATCTATCAAGGGTTTCAAGGTACATTTTGCAGGCGACTTGGTTCGTAATGATAGCGGGACTCTTGAACAACTTTTTGACAGTAGTCAGGAATTCCATACCAAAACGAGTCAAGACTCCTTCATCCTGTAGGGTGATGCCTTTGTGCTTTCTGCACAGTTTAGAAAGGTAATCCAGAGTACCAGTCCTTTCGGAACCAATTTCCGGATATGCCTTGTAAACTTCTTTCAAGAAATCTTCGTAAGAATGTGGCGCCGCATAGGTAGCCAGAGCTTTCCAAGTTTGCTTCTTCCTTGCGGGAAGATAACTCGTAAGATGCTCTTTCATAGCCTGTGGCTCCGTTATTCTTGCAAGACTCAAGATTTGGTCAACGTGCTCGATGAAGGTCATGAGGTCCTCATAGTCTTCGGTCAAGAACTTTGGCGCATTGTTATCCCATGCATACGGGACTTTGAAACTCGCGAGTCGTGGATTTGCGTCTGCGGCATTCGCCGCGTTCTGCTCAGCCATTTCTTCTAAGCCTCTGGGTGGAAAGGGGAGTTCGGATTGTTCGCGAGGAATTCGGGTATCCTCGGTAATTGTTCTAGTACTGGGACCAGCTTCTGATGAAGCTGACGGGTTGGGTTGTTTCCTGGTTCTTTGGGCCTGAGACCTGGTCTTAGCTTCGTCTCGCGACTTGGCTCTAGCAGTGTCTGCGGGAAAGGCTGTCTTTTTCCTGCTCGGAAGAGGTGGAGGGTTCTCGGGAGTAGGATCTCCGGTTCGAGGTCTCAACGATCTTCTCAAGTTCGGTCTGGGAAACCCTGGCTCTAAAGGTTCAGATTCGCCTTCGCCGCTAATTTCTGGTTCTTCTGCTTGCGCAGATGTGCTGTCTCGTATTGTCCGATCCAGCTGGCTTGTTTTAGAGCCTTTTATTTGTCAAGTAGACTTGACGGGAATTCCGATTCTTCGACTTTTCAAGTCTGAGAATGCGAGAAATGAATAATCTCTCCCAACTATAATCGTTTGACACAATCCAAGAACGAAGTCAAATGAACCCCTCGCGGTGGGCTCCAGATGAAACGCTGACTACGGGGCTGGCAGTGAAATACTATGCAGGAAAAGCCCTCGAGGATAAATCCAAGAAAACCCAACTACACACACACACACACTCACCACCACTCTCGTCGTCTCGTTTTGTGAGTTCGGGGTTCCAGTTAAGGTATATAACTGTGGCAATCCGACTCGTTCTGTAGGTACTTGTGTTTTCGGGAATACTGTTGGAGATGACAATCCACGTCTGTCTCAACCGTATGAACGACCGAAGCTTTCGGAGAATGTAATTTGGGACGGTTCTGACTCGGTTTCACTCTAAGCTAGGCTCAGAGGGCTTGGTTAGTAGATTCTTTGTTGACTCGTTCACTTTAATTGCTTGCTTCAGGTTGACTTATACGTCTAGTTCCCAAATCTGACTTCTCCGGAAAACCCTTGCGACACGTATTTGCGAAGCGTTTAGGTATCCCTTGCGAAACGAACTTGCGAACTAATCTTGCGACACGAGTTTGCGACACGAACTTGCGAAACGAACTTGCGACACGTATAGATATCAACCAACACTCAATATATTGCAAACAGGAATAACAAAGGAACTAGAGTTCCAAGTGATACGCCGAGGGGAAGCCTACTCGTTCCGTAATCGTCAATACGAGGTTCTCTCGTAATGACTCGCAAGGAAGGAGGGGATCCACTGCCTTAACACTAGGAGAGCTCTCTAATTTATACATGAACGGATCGGAACTAATAGACTAGATATGGACATACGCGAGATGATAAATACGGGTTCGAGCTTAGCTCGAATGGATTAGTTATACATTTGGGAGAGCCCAATAATAGAATACCCGAATACTTGATTCTGATTGGTTGAGCGAGGTCCACTTCCACCAGATGCTTATTGATACCTCTCATCCTCTTGGACGAGTCATCATTCTACCAGCATGACTCTATTCACGCTTAGCTCGAATGCTTAGTTATTCGGGAATTCCCGAGAAGCATTATCGCTGGATCCGATCGGCTGCGATCGCTCACAGCCGACTGCCGAGACCGCCGAACTCGTGGGAATCATCCGCATTCCGTGATCCGAGTTCAATTCCGCAAGCTCGCAGTAATTCTGTTGCTCAAAGACTATTCGGGAATAGTCACCGCTTGGTTCCCAACTTCGCTAAGTCCGACTTCGTTGGACCTTTAATTGTATACCACAGATGGATCCCTTACTACTGTCTCCTGGTTCAACCTTCGCCAACATATCCCAAGTCTAGTCTAGACTGGTTGGAGAGTTGTTTGGAATGGGTGGATATTCAACGTGAGCGCCCACGTCTTGCCGACGCCGTTGCTGGTTGTGAATATCCAATCATAGGTGCTTAAGTCTTGCTTGTGTTGCTTCACAAGTATACTAACAGCGCGGAGTCGCCTTAGTCTGCTGAGAACAAGAGCCCAGGAACTATATGGGAATACCCGTAAGCTCCCTGTAACGAGTGCAGCTGGAAGCAAAATTGATAAATTTCACTGGTAGCCGTTTTCCAGGCTCATCAACGGAAGGCTCGGACAGCCTTGGTGTTCGGGGAGCCGCTAGGAAGTGACTCATCTCCAGAGACTACATCCCATAAGCCCTTGCGGACCAATAGCGCCTTCGCTAACTTCTTCCATGTCCCGTAGTTGGAGTCGTTGAGCTTATCGAAGCCCGAGTTGGTGTCGTTACCCATGATGGCGGATCAAGATGTCGGTGATGGAAAACAAATGTGAATGTCGGCGAGATCCGGCTCTCGTAGTGATATCGAACAAGGAAGTCGGCCTCCTCGAGGGCTGTCCAATCAAACAAGTAGGAATTCGGCCTCCTCACGGGCGGTCAATCAAATAACAAGGAATTCGGCCTCCCTGAGGGCTATTCGGTCGAGTACGCCTGCCAACCGTGACAGGTTCACGCACTGACAAGGTTACGCAGATGTGGATTCGGCCCCACAAAGGCAGGTGTGTGTCGGGATTGTGTGAGATTCGGACAAGCACGTGATAGGTTGAACCAAATATATATATTGGGCTTGCTCTGCTGCAATCCCGACAGCCTACCTACTAACAAGTACGCTACTTATATACTAATTACAGTTGGTCCGTGCGCGCGTGAGTGAGTCAGGAGTGAGTCGAGTCGACTCCGACTGAGTCAACATTGAGTAAGTTATTGACTCGGAGTTTGCACGTGGTCCAGTTCCAACAGGAGGGATCATCTTACAAAGACTGGGTGATGACCATTATCAACAAGTCCCTGATACACCTTGGAACAAACTTCAGGGAGTCCAATACCTTGTGTCGGGCAAGTCATTGCATGGCAAGACAGCCATAGAATCAAACACAAATTACTTTTGCCTAGGGGATAAGGAACCGGAACCGGTCAAACAATATCGTGGACTATTTGATTCCCTCCCACTCCCAACATCAGACTCTTGTATGGCAAGAAAAACCGCACAAAGCCTAGCTATGGCCTCACGGGGAATCGAACCCCGTGCGCAGTAGACAATCAGGGCCGATGAAACACGAAGACTAAGTGATAACCATTATCAACAAGGCCTTTCTGAACTGTGGAACAGAGTTCAAGGGGTGCAGCATTTGGCGACTGTTTGCTATGAAATTTCGATAAAGACATAGGGGATAAGGACCGGGATGAACAACACCTCGGTTGAATTCCTTCCTCACTGAGAAGATGAGGAAGAAACTCGAACAGCCAACTCTTACTGGTTCGTACTAACAGTCAACAAAAGGGAACAGCGGAGGGGAACCATGGCCTCACAGGGAATCGAACCCCTTACCCAGTAGACAATCGGGGCCAATGAAGCACACAAAGTCTGGGTGATGACCATCATCAATGAGGCCTTCCTGAACTGTGGAACAGAGTTCAATGGATGCAGCCTTTAGCAACTGTTTGCCATGACATAAAGACACTGTATGGTAAGGAACACTTCAACAGCACCTCGGTTGAATTCCGTCCTCAACAAGAACCTGAAGATTGGGAGGAAAAACCCAACCTCTAGGTGCTACATGGCACAAAAATTTGCATGGAAGCCTTGAAGGGCCTCGTGGGGAATCGAACCCCAGCCCAGAATCAACAAATTGGGAAGTACTTAGGCAGATACAGAGACTAGGTGACAACCATTATCAACGAGACCTTCCTACACTCTGGAACAGACTTCAGGGGATCCAATACTTTTGTGTCAAGCCAGTTGTTTCCTGACAGCCACAAAAAATCACACAAATTGCTTCTGCCCCTGAACCTCAATCCCCACATTGTCAGAGCCTCGGGTGAATTCCCTCGATGCCAACATGAGTACACTGTACCACTACTCTTGCACGACACAAAAAGATTCGGTTACATCGGCCATGGCCTCGCGGGGAATCGAACCCCATTGCCCAGAAGATAGTAGGTGACGCGGGAGCACAAAGACTGGGTGATAACCATTATCAATGAGGCCCTGTATGCCCTGAAAAGGGATATTAGATGTATGTTAGGCAAGTCATTTTGTTTCAAGACCGCCCCAGAATCAGACACAAATTGCTTTTGCCTAGGGGATAAGGAACTCGTAAGGAACCAGAACCGATCAAACAATGTCCTGGACTAATTCCCTCTCCGAGACAGCCGCGACGCGAGGAACGAGCGGCTTGAGGCTGTCGTAGGATAGGCTAAGAGTAGAGGAGGAGCGGGTGAGTGAGGACGCGCGCCGCGTTATGTGTCACGTCACATCTTTGCTTGCGACGCGCGTTCACCCCCAGTGAAAACGCCGCCGAGTCGGCTCGAGCGAGAACGAGGGAAACCGAGACTCTCAATTTCCCTCGATATTTTCGAGCATACATCGATCTCGCTCGTTCAAGTGACAGCTGACATCTAGGTAAATAGAGTCGTAGTGAGTGCAGATAGAGTCGTATCGAGTGCTCTCGAGAGCGGTTTATATTAATCTTATTTGGAGCATTTATGCAGTTCGAGGGAAAACGAGGGAAAACGATGGGGTGCATTCAAATCAGACAGCCTTATTAGGTACGCTACGATGCGATGGGCCGCCAGATGCGCCGCCGGCCCTGGGGCTTCAACTGCCGGGAATACTGGAGGCGGCGCTGGGGCCTTGGTCCCCCTCGTCGACAGGCAGTGTCATTGTCACCTGGAAAATGTATGGTCAGATGAGGACGACACAAGGTACACAGGATTACGTACAGGCGGCCCGCCCTTGGCCTCCGCAGACTTGAGATTCCAGTACTGAATCAACGCCGTTGAGTAGAAGACGCGGGGGCAGAAGAAGACTCTGATACGCACAACTTCGGCCTGGGTGCCGCGGAGACGGTCCCAGTAGCTGCCAAAATCTACTCGGGTGCCGTGATGCGCCCCGATCCACATCTTCGAGCATAGGTTACTACAAGAAACGTTAGCAATTTCGACGGAACACCGGATATACCACGTACCGCGCAGTCATGCTAGCGTTGGCCGTCATCTTGGCGTCCTTTTTAGTCGTTGATGCAGCAGTCGCCGCGGGAGGGACAGCAGCTGGCGCTATGATCGGGGGTGGAAGCTGTGGTGGGAACGCCGTGGCGACCAGTGCCGCATGGACGGCAGCAGCGTCATGCGGAGAAGGGGCTGGGGTCTCTGTGGCTGTCTCCGTGCCGGTCGACAAAGCTGGGGCGGCGGCGGCAGCGGCGTCGACAGGCTCCACAGGCTGGATAGTGTTCTGCTGAGGTGCGGCAGAGGGGGGGGAAGGGGCAGGGACGTCGACCACAGCTCCAGCACTGTATAAAGAAGCTTAGGTAGAGTTTTGTACGAGAAATAAGAACCATACGGGGTTGCTTCCGACTCGGGCACGGTGTCGGGCATCTCACGGACTACAGGCTGAATCGAATCAGGACCGGGGACAAGAGGAGGATCCCACCTAGGGGAAGGAGGAAGAAGTCAGTATAGAGGACGAGGACGAATCGAGAACAAGAACATACATCGGATGCAAGGGCTACCGGAAGATTGTAATGAGCTCGGAGGCGAATATAGATGATGGACACACATACGATTAAGCTGTCCTCGTCGAGCTTGACCTTCTTGCGACCTTCGGGATGTGACGCCGGGGATCGACTCGCTCGACGCTGTTTGCGAGCCGGTTTCTTGCCCGCTGGCTTCTCAGTGCCGTGGGTCGTGTACCAAGACGAGTAATTGGCGGTGGCGAGTCGCTGCGCCTTCCAGTTGTCGGCGCAGTAGCGGAGCTCTGGGAATTGTCGACACATCTCGTTATTATATAGGGTGATAACGTCGAGGCTTGCCTGTCCCCAGGTCCGTGGCGCTGTGCCCTTCCCCACAAATCCAAACCAGATCTGGCCCGCGACCTTCATCATGGCTGACAGCCGAAACCCATCTACGACGACCCCGTTCGCATCTTCGATGTATTGGCCCGTCACATTGATGCCCTGCGACACCAGAGTGGCGCCGCGGGGGTTGGCGCCAGTGTTTTGTGAGACCCCATCGGATTTCCCGAAGTCGGCGCGGTGCCAGAACCGGATGAGAGGAAAGTTGGCTTGATTTAGAGTCGGCGGAGTCGGTGTGAGATTGTGGCCGTCTTGAGGCACTGGTAAACCGAAGGGGTTCGAGGTAAGGGCAAGGAGGGTGGGCACGGCATGTGCGAGTTCGTAATAGGCCGCCCTGAATTTGACAAGTTAGTGGTACGAAGATTGCAAGAGATACAAAGCGACGCACCTGATGCCCTCGTTCTCAGCGTGAAGCTTTGAATTTTCTCTCTCCAGGGCCTGTAAACGAGATTCAGAGGAAGAGCCTCGATGCAGCATGAGACTGGAGGCATTGGCAGGAACACTGTTGGACCGATGTAGCCAATCCGCCGAGTGACTGAGGTGAGAATTGCGTGGCTCGCTGGCGGAAGAGCCCCACTGAGACTGAGAGTCGCCGTACACAGAGGAGCCGGCCGGGCTGGAGGACCTCGACTCGTACTCGTCCATGTAGGCCAAGCAACGAGATGGGCGGAGGGAAGAGAGCGTCGAGGAAGAAGAAAAAACGGAGTCACATCAGTCACACTGCCATAACGGGAACACACCAAACACGTCCCTTGACGCGTCCGACCGCTCGACGCGTCTACCACTACCAATGGCCACACTGGTCCCAGACAGGACTCGGTGTTATTGTCTCAAGCGATGTGGTGGGCCAGATGGTCCTGGGGTTGATCGTGCTTATTCCACACGCAACACCCATATGCGCGCAGATACCGCCGCATCCCTTTCCGTAGAATTTACGGAGGCCTTGGGAACCAGGACTCCTGTTTCTGAAACCCAGGGTGCAGGACAAGTCAGACTTGCTTCCCAAGTAGACCCCGTCCCCGGGCGCGGTGACCCGGATGCCGAATTTAGCCAAGGTCCCGCGCCAAAGCGTGTCTGCACTGCCAGTACTTTCCTCCCAGACAACCATGGCTCGGTGAGTTTTCTCTTGATCGGGAGTTGGCTCGAGGTAATTATGATACTTTTCCCAGTCTCGCTCGCAGTTCATCGATATCCCGGATGATCAAGACAATCTGGATCCATCATCTCCGAGTCGGTCTACTCCTTCACCTTGCCCCCAAGATCATCTGGCTGGCCCACACGGGCCTCCACAACGGTCATCTGCCACTCCACCACCCGCCCAGGATGAAGAACCCCAGAATCTTGAATTCCCTCCGCGGCGAGATGATGAAATTCCCCAAGTCCCTGAAGGGCCTAGTTTGCCTCCTGACGATTTCGTTCCACCCAGTCGACCCGCGGGACCCCCTGGGGCAGATTTTGTCTCACCAATCAACGATATTCGGGTGGCGAACCAATTTATCGACTGCCTGAAGGCGGCGTCACTTGACAATCCCGACGAATTCCTTTCAGCAGAACTTTTGGAGAATCTGCGCAACCCAGCCCAAACTGCGCTATCCCTGGACAATCCTGATCACCGTCTCTCCCTTGACATCTTCCTCGCCGTTACCAATGCTTCAGAAGAAACCTATAATAGTGTTCGCCTCGCCATTCTGCGCCGCCATCCGGACAACGATATCTTGACTTACCACCTGGTCAAGAAACTTGTCACCGAGCTCAGTGGTGTTACCTCCATTGTACATGACATGTGTATCAGCTCGTGTGCTGGGTTCACTGGCCCCTTCGCGTCACTCGAGAATTGTCCGGTTTGCAAGGAACCCAGATACGAGCCGGGGCGGGCCGCAAAAGTTCCTCGCAAGCAATTCCACACGATTCCTATTGGGCCACAACTCCAGGCTCTTTGGAGAACTCCTGCCGGTGCTCATAACATGCGCTACCGGCAGCGTTGCACTGAATCGATTCTCGAGGAATTGCGGCGACTAAATGGACAACGCACATCACCTTACCGTGATTTCTTTGACGGTCTCGATTATATTGAGGCCGTCAGGGAGCGGAAGATAACTTTGGACGACATGGTTCTTGTGTTCTCGATTGACGGCGCGCAGCTCTATCGAAACAAGGCCTCGGATTGTTGGATTTATATTTGGGTAATCCTCGACCTCCCGCCCGAGCTGCGGTACAAGAAGCGTCATATCCTTCCTGGCGGATTCATATCTGGCCCACAGAAACCCAAAATCACTGATAGCTACATCTATTCCGGACTTCACCATGTCGCCGCTCTGCAGAAGGAAGGTTTACGCATCTGGGATGCCGAGCGGGACAAGATCTTTGTGTCCCGACTCTTCGTTGCCCTCGGCAGTGCAGACGGGCCCGGGATGGCCGCTCTGAACGGATGCGTGGGGCATCACGGGAAGTATTCCTGCCGTTTGTATTGTCCTCTTGTTGGACGTCACAAACCGGGTGGAACTCACTACTATCCTGCCCGCTTCCTCCCCGACTCGTTTGCCGTTGCAGGATGCGATCACCCAGACGTTGATTTAAACTCATTACTCAGGTCGTTTACTTCCGCCGAGGCCACAACCCGATACAACAAAAATCTACAATTCGTGTCGGAATCTCGCAACAAGACCCAATACGAACAACGACGCCTCGAAACTGGCATTTGCAAGCCAACAATATTCAGCGGGTTCCATCCTGATCGAATCTTGGGCATACCGAGCTTGTTTGCACTCGACATTATGCATCTCCCCGCTCTCAATCTCCCAGATCTAATTATTCCACTCTGGCGCGGCACATTTGACTGTGACCGCAGCGACAGCACAGCTCTCACAAGCTGGCCATGGGCTGTATTGCAAGATTCCAAGACGTGGAAAGAACATGGTGAGCTCCAGTTTCACGGTGATATCACTGTATATTCTGACCTCGGGTGAAGGAAAACTAGTCGCGCAGACAACACCGTTCATTCCGGGCTCATTCGACCGTCCACCCCGTAATCCCGCCGAGAAAATCTCCAGCGGATACAAAGCTTGGGAATTTTTGCTCTATTTCTTCGGTCTTGGGCCTGCCTTATTCTACAACCTCTTGCCAGATGAATACTGGATGCACTACTGTAAATGCGTCCGGGGTATTCGCATTTTACTGCAAGAGGAGATCCTTCCTGCGGAGGTCGCCGAGGCACATAAATTGCTAACCCAGTTTTCAGATGAGTTCGAACTACGCTACGTTCAGCGCCGTGCCGATCGCATCCACTTCGTACGCCCCAGTATTCACACTGCGTCACATTTCGCCCCGGAGACGGTCCGTGTTGGGCCTGGAATAATCTATTCACAGTGGGGGATGGAGCGCACCATCGGGAATCTGGGCGAAGAAATCAAGCAACACTCCAACGCATTCGCTAACCTCGCGCAGCGTGGAATTCGGCGATGTCAGGTCAACGCGTTAAAGGCAATGATCCCGGACATCGAACCACCCGAGAACCCGCTACCGCGAGGGGCCAAGGACCTCGGTGGGGGTTATGCTCTCCTACGTGCAATGGACAATACCTCTCGCGAGGTCCGCCCCTGCGAATCGAAGGCAGTTGTCGCGTACTTGCAGTCTCACGGCAAGACTTTGAGCCGGAATATGGTGAGTATCATCCGGTGGGCACGCCTGCGTCTGCCAAATGGACAGATTGCACGTTCTAGGTGGAAGGAAAGTATGACGGTAAGCAATTTGCGGACTTCCAGAAATGTGAAGGTGTGTCCTACATATGTCCTTGGGCAGAATTTGGTACTCAGAATACTTCTAGATTGAGGTCGGGGGGCATTCCTATCTTGCGGAAGTTCTGTTCTATATGCTTCTCCGCATCGACGACTCGGACAACACTCCCCCGAAGCCTGTTGCAATGGTGTCATGATACAGCCCACCACACCCTGGACTCCTCGCCGCATCGTCCAATACCTACTGGACAGCTCAGCATCTCCGTGACACGGCCATCCGAGTCATTGACACGAGCTCAATAAAGTCCGTGGTCATGATGGCTCCGGACGAACGTTACAAGACCCGCTTCCTCGACGGCACCGAAAACGACCGCTGGTACCTCATGGAGAAACCGGGACTGAAGCTCTCCGAAAGGGTGGGACTAGAAGAGCTTCTGACAGAGGAGGAGTAGAATCAAATAGAATTTAGGCACAACTTGTTATGGAAAAATTGAAGAGGAGCTTGAATCCCCCGCATCGTTGTCTGTATTGCCATCCTCCACTGCAAGGGTGACAAGCCCTTCGAGGCTCCGGCCCAAGGATACCATATACCCGCGTAAGGTCGAGAGTGGGCTTTGGCCATCTTCGCTCGGCCAATAGACACCTCCGATCTCTTCAAGGATTTGTGTGCCCAATGCCGACACCTGCTTCTGGAGCATAGAAAGCGCCCCCTGCGTCTTCTGCAGCTTCTCCATGACAAATCTCCGCTCCGCGCGCACACGGTGAAGGCGGTGTTCGAGTGTTTTGGAGTACACCTTGTAGTAGCACATGTCGCACTCGAGGGTATGCACCATCTGTTTCGACGCAGTGTTTCCCACTGTGTGCCCCTTAGTCTCCTCGTTTCCGTTCATAGCAAGGCAAAACTCACTACTTTTGTTGAGTCCCTCCGAGATATCTGCCGGTGTACACAAATTTGCGATTTTTATGCCACGAAGTTCCTCGCATGCCATACAGCCGTGGTAGTGCCAGTCTTTGGTCGGGTCAGAGGGCTGAGGAAGAAGCTCAGGTCGTTCGCTGGGTGGGCGCAGCTGTCGCGTCGGCAAGAGACCAGGAGGAGCTACCCAGATAGACTCGGAGTCCATAGATTCGACTCAGCTGAGTTCGGCGCCACTTGCTGTCACTCAGAAGATAGTTTGATGGCAAAAGACCCAAAGTGCGCCAACTCGATGCATTCCAGCGGATACAGAACGAGGGATATCGAGGCAGCATGTAGTAGAAATGAGAGAGCTCGTTCTCACTCGATCAATGTGTGATAGTATCATCTCCGCTCAACTTACCTCGTTCTCGCTCGAGCCGACTCGGCGGCGTTTTCACTGGGGTTCACCACTCGACCGTGTCCTCCTCGTCTTTTCTCGTTATACGTCGCTACACTTCTCTACCGCCCCCGTGTAACTCCCTCCGGTTATGACCGACCATGGCTCAGGAAGCGGTTCAGGAAACGGGTCAGGAAATCAGGCAGCAGCCCAGCAGCAACCACGTCAGAGAAAGACGCACTCGTCTGCGGCTACCATTGTGGCGCTTAGGGCTTTGCGGAAGCCTGTGAAGAGGCAAAAGAACTTGGAGATCGAGGACCGTAACGCCGAGCGCGCTTTGAAACGCGCGCGTCATCTCGAGAATTGGCTGAACGACGAGGCTTCGGACGACGAGTCAATCATCACGGTGTCGGACGACGAGCAGCTACCTTCCCCCGCGTCAGCTCTTCACGCTGCTCTCGGGAAACTCTCTCCCACCTCCTCCAAGACTCTCATCCGCGCCGTTCTGACGAAGCGGCCGCGCGAAGACGAGGACTCCGCTGCAGCAGAGAGGCCGAAGGATAAAAAGAGGTTCACCCTCTTCAGGCCCGAAGGCGCGGCTGGTGCGAACATCACCTCCTTCTCCTGCCTCCTGCGCGACCTTGCTAAACATCACGTCCATATGCCCTTATCCCTCTTTACCTTTGACGCGCTCGAGTACCTCAATCAAACCACCTCTTCCGTACCCACGACCAAACTCAATGCAGAAGAGCCTGGGGAGAAGCAGCCTCGAGTCCTCGACACGGCCCTCTTCGAGGCTAACTTCAGAGCGGAGGCGAGCCTCGATTGTGGTCAGTGGGCCGAGGCCGCGGGCAACCTGGTCGACTTCATCAAGTCTACATCAGGAAAAATGCACTTGGCTAGGTTGCACTCCGTAGTCTCGGTAGCTGTGAAAGCCCGTGAGACAAGTACCCTAATAAGTAGCCTCAGTAGCGCCATGCCAAATCTCGGTAGCAGCCTGGTAGCAGCCTGATAGCAGGCTCGTAGTTGTAGTATAAAGAGGTTGCATCGGTTGCGAGACGGTCCACGACTCACAAATCACGGAGAACATGGTTTGAACGAATGGTGTTGAAGAAATTGATACAAAGTAATTAAACATGAACTAAATAAAGACCGCCACACGCAGGCGCGAGTCACGGAAACGGTCGCAAAAGGCCTGAGGGGAGAGAAAGGTATGGTGAGACGAATAGAGAGCAGTGCGACACATTACTCACGGAAAACAGGTACCCGTCGTGGTCCGTGTGAGGTTGAGAATGTTGCGCCAGAGTATTTAACGCGCCGAGGTCATTTGAAGGGATCGACATGGTTGAGGGTTGGAAATTTGATGAGATTGACGAGTTCCGATGTTTGAAGAAGGAAAAAGAAAAGGGCTTGAGGTTTTGAAGGACTTGAGGCGTTGGGAATTGAATGAGTGATGTTGACGAGCCGTGGGAGTGTTGCCGACGCGGCGACGCTGGCGGCAGTGGAGGTACTTGCTGTGTGGTTGCAGGGAGACACAGGGGAGGATGGAGGAGGAGGAGGTGGAAAGGTGGAAAGCGGGACAAATGCGTTGGGAGACGGAGGTAAAATTGGTGTGGCCTTGATCGAGGGCATCCACGGAGGAGAACGGACAGCGATTGCAGCTGTACGTGCTTGGGTGGGTGCCGGGGAGTTGCTGTGGAGTTTCGGAGGGCTCCAGAGTCTTGCAGAGAGGAGGACATGGGTGGGGCGCCGGGGGAGATGGGGGGAAAGGAAGAAAGACGACACCGCATCCATCAAAATGTTTGACACATCACGCGATCGTGCACGGACCTGCGGAGTTTGAATGACTTCGCAAGGATTTGAGAATCTTCATGGTATGATTGGTTCAAAAGTCAAAGGGTCTTGGGTGAGGACTGTTATGTTCGTGTTGACGGAGCGTTGAATACGTTCTAAAACACTGTCAGGTTTGCGCTATTTCATCAAGCCGCTCCTGATCCGGGTGTAGTAACTACCACGCGCTACAGATCGGCGTCTGCCGGCAACCGGGCGCTACCGCGGCTACCGAGTCGCTGTATGCACGCTACCAGAGCTACGTAGGCTCCTGTGGAGAGGCCATCCTACCAAGCAAAGACATGTTTCCTGATGTATCGAGACCCACGGCGACCATCGCCTCTCCCAGCGCCTCGAGACACATTTTGGCTGCCTCTCCACCTGGCCGAACATCGACAAACTCTTCCCCGCCATCCTCCGTTCCTGTATCATTTTGCGCCGGCGTTACAACGCGATGAAACGGTGCACCAGAGTACAGCCGTGAAATCCCTAAAAACGGACTAACGAGCGCAGCGAGTGTAACTCAACCAAAACTCAATCAATCCAAATCTAAATCAATCACTAGCTCTCAATCTCAATGCTTCGTAGGTTTGTTCGGGGAGGTAGAGTACGTATCACTCTTCAAGGTAGTTAGTTCAAAGGTTCTAATTCAATGGTGGGCTCGTTCTTCACACTAAGTTGCGTGAGGGCTTCTGAAATGCTTTTGTATTGCAAGTGTCTGTGAGAACAGGAACCTTAAAAAGGTTTCGCACAACGCTACGAGGACGGGTCTGACCACAGAACAAGTCACTCAATAGACCGAGAGGACGAAGGTTTCCAGAAACTCAAACGGTTCGATTGACTGAGCCGAGCTCAAAGTCAGCGGCTGGAGCCGTGCTCAACAACTGCTTTTGGAACCGTAGAACGGCTGGCTTCCAATGGGCGGATGGACTGGTTAATCCCTGCACTTATAATGGTCTTAAACGGCTTAGTTCACGTATCGTACTAGCTCTGAACCAATCTTATTGCACTAATCTGATCTTTCACTGTCTCTGAGTAATATTCACAATCCCGGGGGGGGTGGTCTACTGGTCTACATTATTACATTCGTGCTGTATTTATACAAGTTCAAGAAACTGAAAGGGGATCGTGTGCACCCGCTATATGGCGTGCTTACTGTCAACGGTTGGTTCGGACGCCAACAGCCAATAGTAGCGCTGGCATTCCTCAGTCTTTTGTGGTCATAACGACCGGCGGTTGATCCTCCGGTTGGGATCTACCACTATCTGGGTTTCTATCTGGTTCACTCAGGGTGAGCGGCCCACCCATTGAGTGTAATCAACGGCTGGTATTTAAAACACTCATTCTGGGTTTGCACTCCTCAGCCGCTCCTTACTGTGCTTTCCAGTATTGAGCCGCTTGGAGTCTGTGTAATCTCCCAACATCTTGCCCATGTTACTGCCTGATGAGTTTCTGACAGGTCCATACGTGGGCGGCTGATGTTCTTAATGAGGAATATGGGCCCCGTCCTTGGCGTAGAGTGTTTACCGTAGCAAAGCTATCTTGCCCGTAGGTTGCCTCATGAATCCTCACTCGTCACTCTAGTTCATAATGGTCCACGACCCATTGTCAACCGCTCGACTCAACTTCCGTAAGTTGAACCGCTCGGGTTTCAAAGGCTTCTTCTTAATCAATCAGAGATCTTTACTTATGTCGCTTCTAAGCCCTTCTGGGTTGCTGCTGTTCTGGGCGAACCGTTTACAGACGTAACCCTATCTTAGGGTCTTCTGCTTTTCTTACTCCGCCCGTTCTCATCACCCTAATCGAATAGTTCAACTTGTTTGGGACGTGTTGAGCCGTTCAACTTCAAACCCTAGAATAGGGTTTGGTGAATCTCCACCACACTTCGTCAGACTTCGATCGTTCTCTTGTGTTTAACAAGGCTACGCTTGTGCCGTTCAGCTACTAAGGCATAGTAGGTCCTCTTGTTCACCTCTAGCACTCCAGAGTTTAGTGGTAAGCTAACCTCCCGAGCCCAACGGTTGACTCAACTACTGAGCGCAGTTCCCGACAGGGTTCCTTACTGGGCGGTTGAATAACTAGTGGCCCGCTGGCTTTCAGCCGTCAAAGGTGTAGGGTACCATTCCGAGGAGAATGTACCCTCTCTTGTCTAGTCTCACTGTAGCCTTAGAGTAGGTCTGAATCGAATAAAAACTATGCGTTTTCATGCGTGTTTTGGTACACGCCCTATCATCTCCCCCATTCTGAAATCCTGACTGTCCGCAGTCAGTTTTCTCGTACTGACTTTCTCAGCCTTCAGTTAATGGGCGGCGTTTCTCTGCTGTGTTAAGTGGACTCTGTGCCTCTACTCAACCTACTGGATTCAACTAGCGAGACCCAGTTGAACCCTTCTCAGCAGCCTTAGTGCTCCCTTGTCTTCATCTATCTATGTCCGCTATCCACCTATTCGGTTCGACCCACACAGTACGTAGTTCAACCATGGTTTTTCAACCCGGGAACACCCGTGCCGATGTGCTTGCCGTATGATGATCTCCGAGAATAACACCTTCCAAATTAGGCAATTCTGGACAGTCTCCGTCGCGCCCACGGAGAATTGCTATTTCTGGAAGAAATCTAGCAATCCTCCGCGGCCTCAATCGAACGCGATTGCTAGCAATCGGCGGTCGGTTTTTCGTGGGATATCAGCGGCTGAGCCCGGCCTGATGCGTTTAAACTCCGCAGTAAATCTCTATATAATGCGAGCGGTTGACGCACTGCCACCTTTCTGGCTTTCCCTCTTACCACCACCATCTCCCGTTCGTCGCTTAGCTGCCCCTAACCTTAGTCCCTCTTTATTTTTATCTTCTGCTCTGTTTGCTAGCCCTGAGTCGAAATGACTGACTCGTGAGAATTTTTGAACAGCGTAAGTTCAATCCTCGAAGTACTGACCGTGAGGCCTTTATTACTTAGGACCTCTGACCCCGTGCCCAATCTGACTCAACCCGAGCCGCTGACTGACCCTTGGTTCTATTTGCGCCAAATCCCGCTTGACGAGTTCAAAGAGCTCTACGGGTTCCTTTTTCGTGGCGGCCGCGAGGAATTGACCACGGCTCAGATCCGCACACGCGTTATGAAGCACATCGCTCTTTTGGTAAGCTCCTTAACTCTGTGTTTTTATCTCTGGCTGCCTGCGTTGGACTTGTCTCATCGAGTTCAACGGGTGAACAGCCCATGAACGTTTATGGGTTTTTACCCCATTTTTCTCCTTATCCTGCACCGTTGCCCCTGCTTTGTTGTTGCGTGAGCCGCTGACCCCTTTTTTTTCTCCTCGCAGAAAACTAGTTTCCAGTTGCTCTTGGCCCTGCCGTTCGCAAAACCTCAAATTCCCGCCCCGGACGTCATCCGAGACTTCCATCGTGGTTTGCGCCTCGTTGTCTCCTACCTCGATCCCGACGGTGAGGACACCGACCTTGACAACATCACCAATCTGCCGTCAGCGGGCGACAAAGATGCTTTTAAGGCAAGCCTAGCCCTTCAACCAAGTGCGAGCCGCTCACTAACCTACACCAAAGTCTCATCCCATTCCTCCACTTCCCACCGATTTTTCGTATCCTAAGTCTCCCTTCGAACTGCTTGAAGAGCAGAGGGCCCAGGAACAGGAGCGAAAGGAGCAAGAACAGCTTCGCCAGGTAAGTGTCGTCTAATCGTTCAGTGCTACCACTTGGTGGGCGGCTGAGCAGCCTGTCGGTGTTTTACGCCGTCAGCCTCTCAGCTAGCCTTCTCATTCTAAATGTTGTTATCTTTTTAGGCCCAACAGCAAAAAGCCGATCGTAAGCGCAAACGCGCGGAGGAGGAAGAGGCCCAAGCAAAGTCAGCCGCTGACGCAGGGAAGTCTCGTCAATCCTCCCGCCGCCCGCGCAATGCAACCCCTGGTCCTTCGGGTGCGGTTACTGTGAGCAGCCCTTTCTTGTTTGGTTCGCGGCCTTCATCATCTGTCTAGCGTTCGAAGCGCAGGCGCACCGAGTCGTCGGATTCCGCTGTTCCGCCCGTCGACGGGCCACCCACATCAGCAACTTAGCAGATCCTCTTTTCAGCTCTTTTTCATCTTTTTCAAGAGCCAAAAGGGCTGAAAGTGCGAAAAGAGGAAAAGAGGTTCGTCACTTTTTTTCGCTATGTCCGTTTGCTTTTTCAAGTGAAAAAAGCGGTCAAAGGGCTAAAAGAGTCTCTTCCAAGAGCCCTCAAAAGAACACACCAAGAGGTCAAATTGTGGTCAAATAAATGGTATTGTCGACTAATAGTACATGAAGTAGACTAACTAACTACGTATCTGTACCCGCGTCCTCTCGCCCCGTGTCGTTCTGCTCCTTCAGCTCTCCGCGGCGGAGTCAGGGACGCAGTACAGAGCTGCGGAGACGCTGCGAGTCAGGGGCACTGGAGGGATACGTGCGGGGACGAGTGGCGAGCGGGGGTGGTTCTGCCGCGGTTAGGGCCGGGCGCAGAGCGTAGTATAGTTGATGATTCGCATGTTGTTGGACTGCGGGGTAGAACACCCGCGTTGGGGATGTGGTGCGCCGATGCGGCGCCGCGGTGACGGTGACGCTTGAGTGGGAGGGGACGGCGCTGGGTACGGGTATGGTCATGGGCCGGGGTAGCGAGGGTCGGGGAGGGTCCTTGCGCGACGAGGATGGTCGAGCAGCGGTGTCCGGGCTCGTACTTGGATGTCGCGTCGAGCAGCGGGGCGGCGTTCGCGTGGGCTGAGGGACGTAGGCGGGGTGAAGGGGTTCACCTAAGGGACACTATGAAAGCACGATGGACAGCATATAAGATACACGCACCATTTCACGCCGAGGAACGACGAAACCCGCGCTAACATCTCCGAACGGTCATAAGCTCGAGGCGAGTTGAGGCAACCAGGAGAGATGGGGGAGAGTATGATGTGTCCCGTTTGCAGGGTCTTTACTTCAAGGGTCTTGAGTGCGAGTTTTCGTCTTGCTGGCTTGTCGTGCATCGATCTTGCTGGCTTGCGCATCTTGGACTTGAAGTTGCAGAATAGAGAGGCTTGGGCTTGAATATCTTGAACATTGTGGAGGTCTTGCGCGGCTTGAAGAGGGCACAGACGATGGAGGGCGGGCGTAGGAGGAGGGGAAGTGGGGCGACGTGGCGGTCAAGAGCAGGAAGCGCGACCAACTTACGGCACTTTGATGAATCCGATTGGTCCATCATCTGGCGGAGTTTGAATGACTTGCCCTGTCGACTTGACTCCCCACCTACATTTCGGGAGGCAAGCTAGGATCATTAGCCTAAGACAACATAATTGACTTGTATGATGATACTAGGCAATCTATGACACCAAACTCAACCCAATCCGCCCCGATGGTATGTACACCGGTCCTTTATCCAAATCCTAACTTCCGTCCGAATTCTGCTCAAGATATCCAGCAGGGGCATTCAAGGGGGTGCACGTTCCATCCAACAGACTGTAAATGGGCCTCTCAGTCCCTCTGGGTACAGTTTTTTATTGTCCAAATGCTGAAGTGCCGAAAGTGTTGTAAGGTTGAAAAGATGAAAAAAAGGGCGGAAAAAAGTGGTTGGTAAAGTGGGTGAAAAGTGAAAAGAGCCTCAAGAGGTCAAAAGTGAGCCGGCAAGAACTTGTCAAGTTGCTGATGCAGACCTTCCGTGGTACGCACTTATTCGCGTAAACCCCAGGCCTCCGGCTCAACTCTTCTCAAGCCCAAATCTGAGGAACCCGTAAGTGAACTTCTCGAACCATCGGGCTTCCTTGCTGCCTTAACCTCGTACAGGTCTCGCCGGAGGTGGTCCAACTTGGTTCGCAAACCTGTCTCTTCTCTATCTGTGTTCAGTTTTTACTGAACTATCTGTTCGTCCCTCTCTATAGTTGATCCCTTGGACGTCAGACAGCAGAAACGCGTCAAGGTTCCCGCCGACCCGCCGGCCAAGTACAAGTTGCGGGCGTTCGACGGCACTCTGCATCCGTGGACAATTCAAGGGAAGGAGGCTCAGTACCAGGATCTCAACGGTGACCCCGATGAGTTCCACCTTTCGAACGCCCGCCGGCAGGCAGTGAACACCCAGCGGTATCTCCCAGCGGCCGTCCCTGGTCGCCCAGAGGTAGTCGTTCCCGTTGCGCAACAGATACGTATTTCTCAAACCCAGCGGTTCAACTCGGCTGACTGAACTTCCACAGTAGCAGAAATCACGCGGTCCACCAGAAGCACCATGCGAAAGGCAAGCCACTGCCGGCCGCCGTCCTTAACTCCCTGCTCGTGTACATGCCCCAGCTCCAGCGTTGGGGACTGCCCGCTGAAGAGATCGAGCTGAAGCAGATCAAATCGCGTTCAATCTACCATGTCTTCAATATGTCGCCTCCCGTGGTATGTCTCAATTTATCTAGTTACGGTCGCCCGCTCACCTTTGTATATCAAGGACGGCCCGCAATGCCCTTCGTGTGCGCTCAGCGGCCGGGCTTGCCCCACCAGCGGGCGAGGTCTGGCTTGCCACAACTGCCGTCTCATGCACGGCAGCACATTGTGCCACCACGCCCTTTCGGGGGAATCTCAGAACGCGTCTTCCAACTCCTTGGCTGCTCTCGCCCGCCAGGGTTCTGGTCGTTCGTTTCTTCATCTCTCTTGGTTAGTCTGTCTCTGACTTATGCTATTCTAGACTGGAACACTAGTTTGGATTCCTTGGAGCACTCGAGCGAGGCACTGGGCCATGCTTATCGAACCGTTCATTCCCTCACCCGCGAGCACCAGTACAACCAGCTCTTGTTCCTCAAGACTGTGTTGGAAACCCGGCGGGAGATACTGAACAAGACGATGTTTTATGAGCGGTTCGAGTCCAAGGAAGCAGCCGAGTTCGTGCTTCGTGTCGCGCTCGCCCAAGGAGTCACTTCCCGCACGGAGGTGACTCGGGACTTTGTGTGGCACTACTGCCGCGACGAGGACCTCATGCAGCCCATTCCTGACTACGCAAGCGCCTACGACTTCTACGAGGCGCTGGACGCGTCACGGGCTCAATCCGAGGGGTACCTCAACTACTCGCAAGACGGTGAACCGGCGACATGGGTGAGCTTAACGGTCAGCTTCACCTGTCTTTCCATCTTGTGTCGGTCGCTCACCTCTGTATCTTTCTAGCGCGGCGACTTTGACTCTATCGAGACCGAACGCCACGGGGACGTGGTTATTGGTCCCAACGTCCACAAGGTCGCCCGCCGGCTCGCTGAAGAGGCTGGCGAGCCCGTAGACTCGTCTATTGACCTCCCCAAGGACACGGGTTTTCCCAGCTCTGCGCCAGCTTCCTACTTCGCGCCTGGCCTTTTCCAACACATCTACGACGACGACATCGACTTAGAGGCTCTGGAGGCTTCCACCTCTCAGATTCCTCTTCCGTCCAGCGATGAAACCGACGATGAAGACGAGGACATGGAAAGCAGTGGGCGGGCGTCTAGCTCTGAGGAGTCTGAGTCCGAGTCTAACACCACTCCGCGCCCAGACGCGTACTCTCGAGAAGTCTCGCAGCTGCAGCAGGGCTAACTTCACCATAAGACCGCAACGGCTGGTGTCGTATTCAACAGACTTCTTTCTTTTATCTACATCTACTACCCATATGCTTTGTATATTCGAACTCTGCCTCTCGGACTGCTACCTTAGATACTACGCACGTATCTCTGGCTTGTAGTAGCCACCAAAAGCTTTAGTTACTGATCTGTCGTCTGCTAATGGCCACCAACGGCCCAATACTATCTCTGCTGTTTTCCTGTTCAACCGTGTGAACCGCTCACGATGCCTTATCACTGAGTTCAACTTAGGTCGCCTTGATTGTGAGCGGTTCACCGCCACTCTCGAGGCTTCTAGCCCTCCTTGTGTCTCGGCTGTTCGCACTGGCCATGTCAGAGTGGCGGCTGAAGTTGCTTTTGACACGGTAGCCCAAGTTCATCGTTTGCCAGCGGCCGACATCGCGGTGAGTGCCGAACGGTGATCATCTTTCAAGTTTAAGGTTTAAGCGATGTTAACCGTGTGTGACCCTTAGATAGTTGATCCTTCACCGCCCTGCTTTCTACCACCACGTCCTTATGTCCTTCATGTATCCTCCTGGCGAGGTGTGCATTGACTTGGCTGAGTTTCCCCTGCCCTGTCAGCCGCTGGTCCGCCAGTTCTATACGGTAGTGCGTAAAGATTCTGAACCGCCGATCTTTCTTGCTAATCTAACCCTTAGCCGTCTTTGCCCTGCCGGCGCTGCGCGCAACTGGGAGAAACGTGTCACTTCAATCGCTGGGGAGGCTTCTGCAATACTTGTTACAATGACTCGCCCGTTGAGTGCTCGTTCACCAAGATTGAGTCTTGGTACGAGACTTTCCCAACGGCCGAGCCAGGCTCTTTCTCGCACACCCAACGTGAGTTTCTGAATTCCTAGCTGTGGTTCTCTATCTCACTACTGTGCCAGCTCTGTGTTTCGCGGAGCTCTGGCACCAGTCGCTTATCCGCGACTTGGCCCCCTGGATGTTCAAGGACTGCCGCACTGATGGTTACCCGGTAGCGCTTGTGCGCAGTCTTACCGCCTACGTGGATCAGCACGCCAGTCTCCCGCTCGTGGAAGCTCTCCTCAAAGTTTACAAGCTCGAACGTCGGCCGCTCATGGTTACCCATCTATTAGCTAGACTTGACCTGATGAACGGGCGGCCTCTCAGTGACTCGCATTCCCCTATTGGAGGCGCAGGTTATGGTCTGCTCCCGGCTGACTTTGACGCTGCGGGGATACCATAGTCTTATCTCCCATCTTTTGAAATTCTTACTTCTTGAAACACCCCTTTCTGAGCGGCCGATCGTTCTTGTGATGGGGCCAGATGATTGTAATTCCTCCCGCTGACAGGTCTCGAGCCTCTCATGCATGTGCTTGTGCTTGTGCGTACTCGGGGTCAGCGGCTGATCACTCAAATTTATCCATCGCATTCCCTCTCCTTCCACGACCTTGTCTCGATTTTTAGCATGGACTCCATCTACCTTCCAACGACCGGGGGTTCGGAAATTCATGCCTTGCTACAAGGCAGATTCGTGCGTCTCCCTTTGTTTTATGGGCGGCCCATACTCAAGATTCTCCGCAGCCTGATCGTGAATGCCGTCGTTGTACTACGGATGGCCGTACTTGTAACTGGACTCAGTGGGGTGTTGGGTGCTGGCGTTGCGTGTTTTTGGACGATCCTGACTGCTGCTATCGGCAACTTTCTGTATGGCTGGAGCAATTTGCTCGAGAGCAACAGGAGCTTCTAGGACAACAGTCTGGTGCGCAATCCTCTTTCCCTCTAACGCCTACTGAGTTCTGAATTCCCAGCCGACTCGTTTGACCAGTTCCAACTCAACGATTCTTGTAACCTTAACGCTGCCGTCGCTTTCCATGCTCTCAACGCTACACCGTTGCTAGCGGTTGACGACGACTCCTTGCGTTTCCTCTTGTCCGGCTTTACTCATATCCGCGAGTTATCTCTGTTGCTTCGGGACTGTCTTCATTTTAACCGTCCTGCGCGTCTCGTTTTGTGCACGCGTGAGCGGCTGAACACTATACTGAATTTTCACAACGTTACTTTACCTTACAGTATGCAGTCGTAGCGAATATTTCAGCTAATAGTAGCTCCCGTCCTATCTCTTCTGTTGTCCTGTTCCATCGCCATTCTGAGAATCCCAAATTTTTAGGTTCCTCGGGTTGTGATTTTTCCAGCTTTGACGGCCTGAACGGTTATCTCCCCCATTCTGAAATACCAACTGTCCGCAGTTACCCGCGGACGCTGAATTACTTCGCGTGGTTCGGACGGGCGGGATCAATAATTTTGGGAACTTTGATCCACGGGTAATTATCCTCGTGGACCGCTCGCTCTTCTGACATTCCTAGCTCAGTGTACCCCCGGAACCCTGGATGGCACCATTTAAAATGCGTCTCCATGACTCCTCGGAGGATAAGGAAAAGGTATAAAGGTGAGCGGCTGGCGACTGAATTTCTTCATCCCCAGCTCTCTTTCCCTTTCCTTTCCTTTCCTTCCCCAAAAATGTCTAAAACCGAGTTCGACGCCCTCAAAGTTGACTTCATGGCCAACCTCAGCGCCGCTTCCACGCTCGAGAAATTCATCGCCCCGATTGACGCTCGTCAATCGCAGCTTTCCGATCTCGGGAATTCAGCGGTCCGTATTCATTATCCTCCACGTCCCTTCCTTGCTGAGCCGTCCTTTCCAGTCTCGTCTCCTCCCGCTGCTAGCCATGGTCCTCGACGAGGACCAGCAAGCTCTGCAGCAGGGGATGTTCGCCGGGCGTACTATCTATCACACTCTCTACAACCCTGGCAATGCTAACGGGTTTGCGTATCCCGTTGGTTACGAGCCTTTCCGCAAGATTACCGGCGCCATTCAAGCTGAACGGCGCAAGAAGCTTCCCCCGCCTGTGGTCGTTGCCCCTAAAGTGAGCCGCTCGTCTTTTTTTTCTCTTTCTGTGTGCTTAGCTAAATTCCCGTCTTCCAGAAAATGACCACTCGTACCGCCTCCAAGAAGACCCAAGTCATCGTGGACGTTAGTGACGAGGAGGGCACGGTTATTTCTGAGATTTCTCAACTCCTTGACGCTGGTACTGATGCGGTACGTCTTTGTCTAACAGCCCATCTTGCGCATACTCATTGTGGATTCCCCCTTCGTTCGTATCTCCAAGATGAATGTCGACGACGATTCCAAGGCTAGCACTAGCGCTCACAAAAGCAAGCGCAATGTTCGGGATTCTACGCGCGCGGTTAGTCGTAATTTCATTTGCGTCCGTCCGAGGTTCTGAACGGCCCATGTTTTGCAGTCGAGCCCGGGCCCAGTCAAACCCAAGAAGGCGGCCAAGCGTGCCCGTACTGATGCGACACCCTTTCACGAGGATGCGTTCCTTACACATGGTGAGCCGTTCACTTCTTTCCTTTGCCGTTCGTCCCGTATTCACACCAGCCGCTCACAGCAACCGCCGAGTTTTACGCCGCCGGTAAAAACACTCAGCAACTCCTCGACGAGGCCAACAGTGTTACCACCATGTCCACCGACTTCTTGTCCAATTCGTTGGCCATGCGCAAGCGCATGTACTACATTATGGTTGAGATGGCGTGTATTCATGAGCAGATTCGCAGCTCTCTCGTGCGTCGTGCGCAGCTTATGGAGGAGGGTGAACAAGTCCATACTAGCTTAGCTTCTCTGGATGAGCAGCCGTCTAATGGTCTCGACGGCGCTGTTCCTTAGATTCTCATCTTTTTGCTGTGTACTTATCCCTACTCGCATCCGTCTCCGGCTTACTCGTATAGGACTCCTACTTTTCTCACAGTGCTTTTGGTCGCTACTTTTATCCACTCGTTGAATTAGCCTCAGTTGTACTGTAGCTTTAATTCAACACTACTGTGGACCCACTTCCGCCCGCTGGGCTGACTTCAGTTTTCTAGCTGCTCGTGTCTTTGGGCCGCTGACCCCTTCCTCTTCTGAGTCCGAGTCGCTCAATCGTAAAGCATCAGATTCCTCGGGCGGCTCGATATAATTATCATCCCCTCCGAGTTTGACATTCTCAAATTGATAGTCACGTCCCTGGTACAAGTCCAAGCCTTCGTCTGCTATCATTTCCTGCAGGGTTTCCGCGGACAAGTCTATTAAGTCGTGGATGTTGTCGGGGAGTTTAATCGCTTTACGCTGTTCGAACGGGACCACTCGGAATTGTCCGATTTTGGATTGGAATACCGAGCCGTCCATCTCTGCTACAATGTAACTGCCCCCAATAGTGCGCCTGATTACTATTACCGGTCCCAAGTAACGGGTGGCCATCTTGGTGTTCAAGGATTTCTCCACGGTGGTGTTCCTCACCAGTACTAGATCCCCCGGTTGAAAGTGATAGTCACGGATGGTGTGTTCGTGCGCTATTTCATACCGTTTAACCGCCATTCGTTTCTCAGCCGTGACGCGTTCTCTCATCTGTTCCACATGCGTATAGTGCTTGGCTAAAGCTTGCGCTCGATATCCTATTAACTCGGCCGTCGACAGCACCCTTCCAGGTACCTCAACCAACCAAGTAGCTTCGACAATGTCCAGCGGGAGGACTGGGTGCGCACCGGTTACCATAAAGTACGGTGAACAACCTGTGCCTCTCCGAATGGTCACCCTATCTGCCCAGAGCATTTGGGGGAAGAACCAAAACCAGCGGTTCGGGTTCCCACCCGTGGCTTTCACCAGTATCTGGCGGATTGGCCAATGCCCTTGTTCAATTTTCCCATTGGCTTGGGAGTTGTATGCGGATACTCGGATCCCGTGTATTCCATACTTTGAACTCAAATAGGCTACTGCCGCTAAGAACTGTGGTGCATTATCCGTTACCAGCTCAGCGGGGCACCCCCATTGACAGATGATGTCTTCCAAAAGGAACATTGCTAGAGTTCTAGCATTCTCATTCTTAATCGGTCTGGCTTCAATCCAACTAGACAATGAGCATCTTGCGTCAACTATCTTATTGTACCCATTCGAGGAGGTCCCCGTGGTCATCACATCTATGTGCACTACTTGGAATAGCGACGGCGTATGAGTGACTACCGGTGGAATTCTCAACATGGTTTTCTGCCTCAACTGGCACAACTCGCAAGTTCTGATGTACCAGCTGACGTCCCGTTCATACTCAGGCCACCAGAACCTAAGTTCTATTAGGCTCTTGGTGGCGTATTGTCCTCTGTGGCCCAGGCTATCGTGAGCGGCCCGCATCATGTACATTCGATGGTCTTTATCTACTACCAGTTGGTGGGCGGTTCCTGAGTCCCGTGCTTTTCTGTAGAGTCTGCTTTCAGCGTCCTCAAAGAACGAAGCAGCGAAACGCATAAACTGCTTGAATTCCCCGTCGCTCATCCCAGCCGGGCGGTCCATCGGGTTCCTCCACCAACCACGCAGCATTTTCAGCCGCTCGTCCGCATTTTTGCCCGCATCTGTCCTGTGTTCCTCACTGTATGGCTCCCGTTTCTCCGGGTCGTATTTTAAAGCTAAGTCAGGTATGAGCGGCTCGCCCTCGGGTCGAGGCCCTAATCTTACAGGTTTCTTTCCGTGAGTTTGGCTGTATACCTCAACATAGCCCTGGCCTGAAATGGCCGGTTCATGTCGTGTGAAGTAATAGGCTAACTCTGTCTCGTGCGAGAAGTCTCTCGGTCCTAGTGCTTCCGTCCCTTCCATCTGAAGGTAACCCCCACGCGTATCTATTTCCTCCTTGAAAGATTCAAAATCTTTGACCGGTGGCCAGGCCGCGCTATCTGGGTGTGCCTCAGGTAACGCGTGGTTGTCATACTCCAACTCTGTGTCTGGCCATTCAGGATCCCCAGGTTGAATGGGCCGGCGGGAAAGCCCGTCGGGTCCAAAGGTCAACCCTGGTACATGCTTTAGGCTGAAATGAAACATCATGATCTCCTCAATCCAGCGGTTGATGGTAGCGTTGGGCCCCATTCCAGGGTGGTCCAACATTCCCTTCAAGTACTGGGCATCGGTCTCTACTACCATATTCCTGCAACCCAAGAGCCAGTACTGCATGGCATTCAAGGACCTTTTTAAACCAAACAATTCTCGCTTTGGTTGAGAGTAGCGCGCTTCTCGTTCGTTCAGTGGGATTGAAAAGAACCGTGCATAGTACTTCTTTTTCGGGTCGGCTGGGTCACACTGATACATGTGTCCACCAATTGCCATCCAAGAAGTGTCAACGGCAAGGTAAATTGGAGTGGGCCAGTCATAGTTGAGCGGCCGGAGGGCTTTACAGGTTCGTAACGATGCTTTTAATTCAGCCATCGATGCGTCTTGCATATAACCCCACACAAAGGTAACGTCCTTGCGCGTGAGCTGTTGAATAGGGAGTGCTTTCGTTGAATAGTGTTCAATGAACATGCGCATCACCCCAACTGTTCCTAGAAAGGCTCTCACTTCATGAAAGTCCATCAAAGGTCCCCACCGCTCAATTACCCCAATTCGATCATCATCTGGCTTCATTCCTTCGTAGGTACATACGTGTCCGACTACTTTGAATATGCTGCGACAAACTTGCAATTTCTTACCTGACACCGTAGCGCCCGAGTATTTCAACCGCTGAAGAATTCTGTTGCAGTCATTCAAGTGTTCCCAGACGAATCTTCTAATCTTAGGGTTCTCTGGAATCACTTCCTCGGTCCCATCTGGTAGCTCGTATCGGGTGGCCGGGCCACGCGTTGGAACATCATCAATGTATGGGCGGGTGACGTGAGGAATCTCATCTTGCAAGATGTAAGTTACATCTTCATGAAATATTGGCACCGAATTTGTCCATCCTTGAGGTAACCTTACCAACCTCAACGCCCCGAAAGGTGTCTGGAAGGTGGTATAGTCTCGTGAATCCGGGTGAATCAATCGGTGGTTGTATCCCGAGTACAAATCAAATGTTGACCCGCATGAGCGGCCCGCAAAGTGCTCAGCCAAATCTGCCGCTCCCGGGGGAACCCCAGAGTGAGCTATTGTTACTGCGTTCAGCGGCTCAAGTGAGTGTACTAGTCTGATAGACTTCTTGTCGCTTTTTAGCACCCCGAAGTATTTTGTTCGATACGAGCCGTTGGACGGCTCATAAATATTCGCTTTAATACTTGCTCGCAATACCTTGCATACTTCCTCCAACTGGCCGGGCGGAATTGGAATATTCCTTTCTACCCAAACCTTATGGCCTGGTTGCACTGGTAGTCGAACGGGCGGAAAGAACTCCTCTTTAAAGGTGCCCCGCTCATCATCTGTCCATGCTACGGTCTGTTCATGGATTGATAACATTTGATGAACCAAATCCATTTCTGTCTCATTCAGGAAGCCATCGTTGTGCATCTCATCTACCATCTCCTTACGCTCTTGCGTATACCTACCAACAGGAACGAACTTGGTTGGGTTCGGGTCTAAGGGTATCAATCCTGCTAGTGGGTCTCCAGTGATGTTGCGCTCAATTCTGAATTCCTCAGGCAAGGCGTCATAAATCGGCCTTACCTTTAAGGCTACCGGTTTATACTTTTTGCCTGCGAAAACCTCCTTCACTCCCAAATCCACATTCTGGAATACATCAACCACCGAGTCGGTTCGGGTTTTATTATCGCTAAAACCTGGCTCCACCCAGTCAGCATACTGACAGCACTCGCAACGGTCACCCGCTGTATGCTTTGGCCTTTCTTCGCTAAGAAGGCGGTCATCCATCTGTGCCATATAGTATGCGGCTTCTGGTGCCGAGCGGTTGGCCTCACTTTCGTGGTCCGAACGGCTCGCTACTTGAACCACATAATTCTGGCTTTTGGGGTTTACACCGGTGGCCAGTTGCTCTGTAAATTCTTGGAACAGCTGGACCGCCGGCTCATCTTTCTCTATCTGTGGTACCGCAGCTGAGAGGAAGGCCATCTTGGTTTCTTCCATGGTGAAACCCTTCTCGTCGCTCAACTGTATAGCCACTATCCTAGCTTGCCCATCGTCGTCCATTTCAATTTGTACAGCGACCTCTCCTTGATGTTTAATCAAATCATCGAACCCTGAAAATCTGAACTAGCTGTCGCTTCAGGAATCTCAGTTGAGGTGTCCCGGACCTTTTTCAGTTGGCGGACTGCCCCTTTAGCAAAGGTTGGTACTACGCATCGTTTCTGAGTGTTAGGGTCTGTCAGGGTAATCAACTGACTCCCATCCGCCGCGTTCTGAACTGAACTACTTGTTAGGACTTCGAACGGCCTGCCCAATAATACCAACCCTTTGCTAGCCCTACAGATTTCTCTACTTGTGCATTCGCACTCTGCATGTAGATGTTGATGTCAGGGTCCCAAGTTATTCCTAACCTAACCGCTACGGCTTGCGCCATGGACACGATCTGGGACCCACCAGCCACTATGCTTTCAACCTCCGCTGAACCGTTGATTAAAGGAAAGAGAACTCGCAAAAGTTCTGAATCCCCAGCCACCGTTTGTGTTGTTGTGAACGCTACGAACACCTGTCTGGGGGCTACTCCTTCCGGGAGGCTACTTAGGTACTGCAACACTGGGTCACTGGCCACCATCGCGCCTTCCGGGACTAGCCCATCCGCCCGCTGAGTTATTTCGAACACAGGGTTGAACGGTAGGTCTTTCGCACTTATCGCATCCGCGTCTACGTAGGCCACTGTCAACCGCTCACTTTCGGTCGTCTCAAAGCTCGGCAAGTGTTTGGATAGTAAATGTATTGCATACTCAAACTGCTCAACCTGTCGAACATAGTGCACAGGTACCCTCCTCTTGGAAAGTATCGCCCGCGCTTGTCTAAGTAACTTAGGGCTTAAACCGAAGAGTTTATCCAATGAGAGGCCTATTTCCAACCGCCGGAATATTTCGTCCGCCACTTGTTCAGCTATATCTCCCTCGAACTCCTCAACCGGTGCTCGCACCTCGTAATTCTTCTCTTTCGGCTTGACCGCTGCGTTTACAACGCCAGCCGCTGGGTTTACCCTAGCGTCTGTGGGTCTTTTAACGAACTGAACCGCTGGTACTCTTCTATACGGAAGTTCTGGCGCCGGCGGCTCATCATCTTCATCTTCCACTTCTTCAACCGTTGCCCGGCGGCTCTCCTTGTCCGCAGGCGGGTTTGTGGTTTTATTTTTCTTCTCTTCAATGATTTCAACTGATTTTTCGCGAGTCTCAGGAAGTAAGTCCTCCGGGGGTTTATTCGTCTTTTTCGACCGGGTCCCCTTCCTCGGACCTATTGAAAACCCTCGCTAGACTGGCCGTTCCCCGTTCGGGAGGGATTAGCTCTAGTCTGCGCTATGTTTACTTCAACGGGCGTATTCTGACTCCCGTTATTCTTCAACGCTGCTAATAAAGTAGCTACTACATTGATATCAACGGTCTGTGGAGGGGGTGGTTGAACACTCCTTGACGCCTGCTGCTGTGACTGCTGTTGGGGCTGCTGCTGTACCAACTGTCTCAACAAAAAGGTCTGTTCCACTTGCACGGTTCTAAGTTCGTCGTGTCTTGGGTCATATTCGCTGGGATCGTAGTAACTATAACCCTCACCATTATCAGTGCTCACTGCTGTCTGTTCTTCCGAGTTCAATCGGTACGCGCCGGGGGCTTGCTGTACAAACGTGCTTTGCATGTGTGCCTGCGCATTCCCTCCCGCTCTGCCCACGAACTCATCTACGAGTTGGCGGCGCGGTTTAGGTCCATACATGGGTATAGGTAAATTGTTCGAATAATGATCCCGCCCGTTCAGAACCTTCAACGCTCCGCTCTCTATGTGTGCCCTACGAGGCGGACAATCATTCATCCAGTGACTGCTATTTGGATCCATGCAGTAATGGCAAAGGTCAGAGTGAGTGACCGGTCGGGAACGCATCTCTCTCCTTGGAGGCAGAGTTTGCGAATCCGGGGCTCCAGCCACTCGACCAGGCAGAGACTTATAGAATTGCTCTAACTCTGCCAGTTTGGTCTTCTGGCTCTGGTCCATTTCTGACAGCCGCTGAGTCTGGTTGCTTTCAAGTTTGTCCATCATGTTTACTACTGACAGTTTAATGGCTTCCAGCATCTGCGTGGCTTCTCTGTCACTGGGTTCTCCTTTAACTTTGGAGGAACGAACGGGGCTCATACTTCGCTTGGATGAGCCACCCTTCCGTTGAAAGAAATCTGTGTCCCGGTCGCGTTGTTCTACCAGCCGCTTGGCCTCCTTTAACACCTCTTTCAGAGTCAGAGTCTTTTCCTCCTCTTCATCAGCGGGTGGGGGTGCACCTGCAACTGGGGCCGCGGCCGGTTGACGACGTCTGTCCGTGCCCAAGTTATCTAGGATCTTTTCTTGAAACCTAGTTGTAAGTTTTTCGAGAAATAGAGGAATAGCTTCTCGGTCTGAAATCAGCTTTGACTTCAATAACTTTTGAGCTTCTAGGTTCATGACACGCCCGAGTTTCATCAGCTCGTCTGCATCAGAAATTCCTATATCCTCATTCTCGAATTCCTTGAGACTCTTCAACAGTTTCCTCATGGAACCTCGCTCAGTATCCTTCGCCGTTGGATAATTCGCTAGAATTTCCTTTTTAAATTTGGCGTATGTCTCAGTGAACGAGTCAAATCTTTTCCACTCTTCTGCCGGCCGGCGGGTTGCATAACGCGCAATAAAGGCATTTTTCTCTCCCACTGGCGTCTCAGCTAGTTCCATCATGCGCTCCATGTTTTCAAGGAATTCAGGGAGTTCTTCTGGGTTCTCATCGTCGAATCGAGGAGCATTCTTCTCGTACGACTCTGGGATTTTCTTAGCCACCATCTTAAGGTTATGTTCAAAAGGGTTTTGTATATGGTTTGGTAAGGGGTTCTGGATAGCTGCGGTATCTATTGTAACAGAGGTTGATCCTTGCGAATCTAGTTCCAAACTATTTGGGGTTTGTGGAGCAAGGCTCGACACTTGTGCGTTCCTAGCGCTGGTTGTTGCTCTGCGAGCGGCTTGCCTTTGTCTATTGACGCCGGCGGCTTGTTCTCTACCAATATCAGCGGGCGACCTATGACTTGGGGTTTCGGACTCGCTGCTAGATGCTGCTTTGAGGCTAGTCCTGGTAGATCTCGGGTTGGGTTTTACCCAAGTTGAGAGGATAGAAGGAGAGCGCGGAGTATCGTCGCTTTCTGAATCCGCCACGTCTAATATGATCGTGTACGGGAGAATAGTTCTGTTTGTCTGGAGCGGGCGGCTCAACGGACGGTTTGGTCGCTAGACTATATTTAATCACCCGGCGTGTGAGAATTATGGTTCTGGGGACTGTGCTGCTTTTAAGCTTTTTCGCAAGATGGGCCGCTCAGTACTTTTGAGAATACTAGTAACGTTCCACAAATCTTATCTTTGAACAACTCTTGTTACCCCTCGCGGTGGGCTCCAGATGAAACGGTGCACCAGAGTACAGCCGTGAAATCCCTAAAAACGGACTAACGAGCGCAGCGAGTGTAACTCAACCAAAACTCAATCAATCCAAATCTAAATCAATCACTAGCTCTCAATCTCAATGCTTCGTAGGTTTGTTCGGGGAGGTAGAGTACGTATCACTCTTCAAGGTAGTTAGTTCAAAGGTTCTAATTCAATGGTGGGCTCGTTCTTCACACTAAGTTGCGTGAGGGCTTCTGAAATGCTTTTGTATTGCAAGTGTCTGTGAGAACAGGAACCTTAAAAAGGTTTCGCACAACGCTACGAGGACGGGTCTGACCACAGAACAAGTCACTCAATAGACCGAGAGGACGAAGGTTTCCAGAAACTCAAACGGTTCGATTGACTGAGCCGAGCTCAAAGTCAGCGGCTGGAGCCGTGCTCAACAACTGCTTTTGGAACCGTAGAACGGCTGGCTTCCAATGGGCGGATGGACTGGTTAATCCCTGCACTTATAATGGTCTTAAACGGCTTAGTTCACGTATCGTACTAGCTCTGAACCAATCTTATTGCACTAATCTGATCTTTCACTGTCTCTGAGTAATATTCACAATCCCGGGGGGGGTGGTCTACTGGTCTACATTATTACATTCGTGCTGTATTTATACAAGTTCAAGAAACTGAAAGGGGATCGTGTGCACCCGCTATATGGCGTGCTTACTGTCAACGGTTGGTTCGGACGCCAACAGCCAATAGTAGCGCTGGCATTCCTCAGTCTTTTGTGGTCATAACGACCGGCGGTTGATCCTCCGGTTGGGATCTACCACTATCTGGGTTTCTATCTGGTTCACTCAGGGTGAGCGGCCCACCCATTGAGTGTAATCAACGGCTGGTATTTAAAACACTCATTCTGGGTTTGCACTCCTCAGCCGCTCCTTACTGTGCTTTCCAGTATTGAGCCGCTTGGAGTCTGTGTAATCTCCCAACATCTTGCCCATGTTACTGCCTGATGAGTTTCTGACAGGTCCATACGTGGGCGGCTGATGTTCTTAATGAGGAATATGGGCCCCGTCCTTGGCGTAGAGTGTTTACCGTAGCAAAGCTATCTTGCCCGTAGGTTGCCTCATGAATCCTCACTCGTCACTCTAGTTCATAATGGTCCACGACCCATTGTCAACCGCTCGACTCAACTTCCGTAAGTTGAACCGCTCGGGTTTCAAAGGCTTCTTCTTAATCAATCAGAGATCTTTACTTATGTCGCTTCTAAGCCCTTCTGGGTTGCTGCTGTTCTGGGCGAACCGTTTACAGACGTAACCCTATCTTAGGGTCTTCTGCTTTTCTTACTCCGCCCGTTCTCATCACCCTAATCGAATAGTTCAACTTGTTTGGGACGTGTTGAGCCGTTCAACTTCAAACCCTAGAATAGGGTTTGGTGAATCTCCACCACACTTCGTCAGACTTCGATCGTTCTCTTGTGTTTAACAAGGCTACGCTTGTGCCGTTCAGCTACTAAGGCATAGTAGGTCCTCTTGTTCACCTCTAGCACTCCAGAGTTTAGTGGTAAGCTAACCTCCCGAGCCCAACGGTTGACTCAACTACTGAGCGCAGTTCCCGACAGGGTTCCTTACTGGGCGGTTGAATAACTAGTGGCCCGCTGGCTTTCAGCCGTCAAAGGTGTAGGGTACCATTCCGAGGAGAATGTACCCTCTCTTGTCTAGTCTCACTGTAGCCTTAGAGTAGGTCTGAATCGAATAAAAACTATGTGTTTTCATGCGTGTTTTGGTACACGCCCTATCAGCGACCCCTACCAAGTTTGACAAGGCCGATTACCAGCGCGAGGTCGATGAAAACGTTACCGCCCTCAAGTTCTCTTTCTCGCAACAGGGTGGTGATGTCGCCACCCTCTCCTCTTTCTTGATTCCCCCTGCCGGCCAGACCATGAGCAACGCGCCATCATGGTCGTCTTCCTTTCCTCCAGTTTCGATGCTCCATGTTTCCCCTGGCGCTGCCTTCGCTCAGCCTCCCCCGTCGGCGGGGTCGCAGGGCGGCGAGGGCGGCGCTGGGCGCGGGGGGTCGAACGGCGGCGGCGGGGGTCGTCGCGGACGCGACAAGGGTGGCCGCGGAGGCGCCACGGCAACGCGGGTAATGCCTCGCCCCTCGTCTGCCTGGTCTGCGCGCGTCGAGGCCACAAATATAATGATTGCACTGCTACCACCTTCGGCAACAACGGCCCCACTACCGTCTGCTCCGTCGACGGTAACAAAATCATTCATAAGGGATCCGGGGCGTCACTTTGTAGGTCTTTCAATGCCAAGGTGCCGCGTCCTGCAGTCACGCGCTCCCCGACGCCGCCCGCGTGCACGTCTGCTCGTTCTGTGGCAACCCCAACCACCACGGGTTCAACTGGACGTGCCGCCAGGCCTCCAACTGACGCGGCGGTTGTCTCTTTCTTGGAATCCTGCTTTCCCTCCCCTTCCGTCCCTTCCAACCGCCTCGACAAAATCCGCGAGCGCATCACGACGCCTTACTCTGCTGACGCCTTCGACCTTTATCTTGACAAGCATGGTTTGACCGACAAGTACCCGGACCTCACCCAAAAGCTACGTTTCGGCTTCCCTATGGGGAATTTCCCTCGCCTCCTCTCCACTGTCATCTTTCCAGACCACATCTCCGCCGCGCCCCATCCTGCGTTCATCCACGACTACCTGGAAGGCGAGGTCGCAGACCGCCGCATGAGAGCCCGTTCACGCACGAGGAGGTCGAGGGGATTATCAGGTTCTTTCAATGCTCCCCTGTCATCATCGCCTCGTCCACACAGGCGACAGGCGTGCCGGACAAACTCCGGGTTTGCAGAAACCTGTCCAAGGGCGACAAGTTCTATCCTTCCACCAATTCCCACGTCGACAAGTCGGACTTCCCCACCGCTTTTGACTCGACGACTCGCGTTGCTGAGATCGTGAGTACCTTTCCTTATCTTAATCTTCCTCTTAGCGCGCGTTCCCCCTTTCAATTCTTTCTTATCTTACCCTTCCTTGCCCTCGTCACGGGCCCTTTTTATTCCTTCTGTGCCTCATCGTTGCCTCCTGCCTTATCCAGCCGTTTTTTAATGCTTCTTAACACTGCTTTATTCTTACCTTATCCTTATCTTACCAGATTGCCACTGCACCTCCGGGTACCACGGTCATGGTGGTGGACATCGCCAAATTCCACCGGACGTGCCCTATCCTGCCTGACCACAAGCCCTGGTTCGTCGTGCGGGGGCCGTCGGGCTTCTACATCGAGCACAACGCTCCGTTCGGATGCGCTTCATCAAGCAGTAATGCGGGCGTCATCGGCAGCGCAATCATGGACATTTGGCGCGCCGAGGGCTGCAAACCCATAACCCGCTACGAGGACGACTCGGCTGTCTTCAACTTCCCCACGGGCTCCTTCACCGACACCGTCTCTGGCCGCCTCTCCTACACTTACGACTACGACATGGACGACTGCCTGGGGCGCGTCGCGCCTCTCGGTACCCCATTCCACCCCGTCTCCGACAAAGGTCAAGACTTCCATTCCCTCTTCGACTACATCGGCTTCGCGTGGGACGTTGAGGAGAAGCGAGTCTCCTTGGCTGTCGAGAAGCGTGAGAAGTTTCTAGCGCGCGTCTGCAACTTCCTCCTCGATTACTCGTCCCACCGCTGCAAAATGCTTGAAGTTATGAAAATCCATAGTTCCCTTTGTCACCTCACCTTTGTCTACCCCCTCGGTCGCTCGTACCTCGCCCCTCTTTCCACCTTCGTCGCCTCCTTCGACGACAACTACTATTCTGCACGGTTTCCCCCCCCCCCCCTCGGTCCTCTCTGCACTCGCTTGGTGGAAATTGTCTCTCTCCGTTCCCGGCGTCTCCCGCTCCATCACGGCGAGAGGCCCTGCCATCGACCACCACCTCTTCGTGGACGCCTCCACTGACTGGGGCATCGGCATCGTCGTGAATGGCCACTGGGACGCGTGGCGGGGCGTTGGGGGGTGGAACTCGAGTCAGCGTCACATCGGCTGGCTCGAGAGTGTGGCTCTGGAGCTCGTCGTCTATGCGATCGAACAGACGAAGTACAAGGATGCTTACCTGTCGTCCATTCAGATAACATGGGAGCAGAAGTAGGAACTTCGAGATGAACCTGTGTGTGAGGCGAGCGCACTTCGTCCTCGCCTCCCTCAACGTCGTCCTCGACCTGTGTTACATCGAGTCGTCAGTCAACCCCGCAGATCCCATCTCACGAGGCACCCTTGGTGCTGCCGCTGCACGCTTCCAGTCCTCTTTTACCTTACCGCCCGAATTTGGTCCTTACTTTACTCGTGTTTAGCCGCTTCTACTTACCCGTATGATTGTAACTCTTACTCTTACCTTACCATCTTGCAATGCGACGATTCACTCGCCCTATTACACCGCCGTGCGCGCCCGCGGACACCTTACCGCCGCCAAAGCTGAGGCACTTCCACTTCCCGCTGGCCCAGCCGAACACCGTTCCCACGCCTGCTCTCCCGCTGCGACGACTTGCTCCCCCGCCCGACGCCGTGCCCCCTGCTGCGCGTCGTGCCCCGGCCCCAGCTCCTTCGTCGTGTTCATCGACCCCGCGCTCCAGCCTCCTCGCGCGTCCCAAAACGTCCAGCAAACCGCGCAAACCCAAGCCGGGTAACGATGATAAGCAGGGTACTGAAACACGCAGAAATGCGCGCTTTTGGTATACATAACTCAGCCTCACTTGCCTGGATTCATACGCTTGACGTGTAGAATGACATTAGGAAGGATTTTCAACGCTTAAGTCGCGACGCAGCGTGTCACGACTATCTAAAACCAGAACTTCACATACTGGTTTAAGGCAAACGGACGGCACGCACGGACTCTCAGAGCTTGCTGAGCTCTGAGACTCGACTATAGGCATCCTAGTATCCTTAAGGTCCTCCCTGAATATTAGTGTGATTTTACCGCACATATGGACCAGCTGGAAACAGTTTTGGTGGAATTGTTTACTAGGGTTTAAGCCCAGGACGCGACGCGACTGGTCACGTGACCTCGCCAGCTTCGGCCGAGGGCCTAAGTCAAAGTCCGACTTAGGTTCAATATTGATGATGGGTCAAACTTGGCAACCAAGAACCCGAATAAGGACAATATGGGTATCCTCAGGAAGCTACGACCTAGCTCTACCTAAATATGCCTATACAAAGGATGGGACGGGCGAGTTTAAGCTCTCAGAGGCTTAAACCACTTGTTTGATATTAATTCAACTGAGCGATCGGTTGGAGGGGTTGCTCAACAGGAACCTAAGGGGTTGACAGATATTAATTATAGAAACTGTATACTATTAATCACATGTGAATAGGGCAAGGGCAGCGGGACGGAACGAAGGGATACCCGGCGTAGAATAAGCTAGTATGTGTAATATGTTTTGAGCAGTATATAAGGAGAGTAGTTTTAGTGTAAACGGTACTGAATTCCCCGCACGAGTAGACGCGCCTGATAAGCCGCTACGAACAAAGGGATTCAGGCTCGTTTCTACTAAGGCTTCTCCGGTTGGAGTAGTTTGATATTGAACGAGTTTTGCTTTGAATTTGAGACTTAAGTCTGAACCAACCACAACAACAACCTTTAACGGCGGCAGGAGAACAACGGGCACCGACGTGTGATACTTTTGGCGGCAGGAGAACAACGGGAAAACAACGAGTGATACTAGTGGCGGCTGGAGAACAAAGGACACATTTTGGGTCGAAGGGACTTAAGTCCGAGTTGGTTGATTTGAGAGCATTTGAGAGCACACTATAAGCTGGGAGGCTTCAAAATTCCACAAACCACATAAACGACGTTAGGACTCTGTCCAGCGGAGATTCGGGCACATTGCGAACGCGAAATACAGAATCAGAACTCGGAAATTGGAGTTGAACTTTACCTTGGTCCTCGTCCTTGGAAGTACACTCGTGTAATCTTGGACAAGCACATTACTCGTCGGAAATAGACCTGTTAAGCGCAGGGGTGTTGAGTGTTGAGTGTTTAGTAGTAGTTTAGTTGGGATCTCTTACTTCACAGTAAGATATCTGACGAGCATTGCTGCTGAGTAGTTTTAGCATTTGTAGCATTCTTAGGCCTATTCACCGAGCACACGTTTCATCTGGAGCCCACCGCGAGAGGACCAGTGGAGATTTCAACTTAAACCATTGAAATCTGATTTGAGCTTTTCCGTCAGGAATAAGCTAGAGATCTCGCATATTCGAACTTGGGTGCTTGACCAGCATCTAACAGAACTAGAACGAACAGTCGCTTGCTTCAGATTGAGAGTCTGAATCGAGGAAAACTGCTTAAACCGTTACTTGGTTTAAGGAAGGCAAAATTGTGTCTAAAAGTTTAGAGGAATCTAACTCGGAGACTACAGTACACGAAGGCACAGGAACACCTTCATTTTGGGAAAGATCAGGGACTAGAACGTCCGAGAACTCAAAACAGACCTCTAATAGGAGTTGGCGAGGCGCGGCAGCTAAAGCTCGAACTAAAGCTGCGGAAGCAACTTCTGCACGAAAAACAGCATACAGAAATCGACAGAACACGAGTGCCTCTACTTCCAGACGGGAGTTAACGTCTGAAAGCGAAGAGGGAGACGACCAGAGACCCACACAACCTGAGACTACCATCTCAGCTTTATCCGCAACAATTTCAGACTCGTTGGAAGAGCAGATTGAACCAGCCACTTTAGTGACTGTGTCAACACAAACCGACCCTATAGTTGAACCACCCGTTGTGAATAACAACATGGCTCAAGAAAGCAAATCCTATTTCAAGATACCTAATTCATGGGACAATAATAGTCCGAAGTTCGATGGGAAATCGGCGGCTGGCCTTAAACGCTTCATTAGACAATGCAAGTCTATTATTGAGCAGGGCAAGATCACAGAAGATAAAGACAAGATCCTTAGAGTCCCCGAGTATGTGGACAAGGATGAAATTAGAGAACAGTGGGAGAGCCTCGACGGTTACGTCAAAGAGGATTTCGACCAGTGGATTGAGGAAATTGAGGAGTTATTTCCTGAGTTAGAGGATTGGGAGGTTGGCTCGGTAGAGAAGCTTAGGCGTATCTGCAACGAGAACAGGGGAATAAGCAGTAGTGACCTGGGGCAGCTTAGGCGGTTCGCGAAAGCTTTTATGGTGGAAGCCACTAAGCTGACGACAGACCCGCCTGCGATTTCGAACTCGCAGCTGGTCACTTACTTTGAAGGGACGCTTACTGTTGAATTTGCGGCCTCTGTGAGGTTGCTTCGGAACCAGATAACGTACTTCACCCATGTTGCTCCTGGGGCTAAGGAAAAGTCTGGAGCGGACGGGCCTGTGAAGCGGCGAACGGATAAGCCTCCTATCAAGGATGTTATCGGGATTGCGTTAGCTATTTCTGAAGGGAGTGGTCAAAATGACGAAGGAGAGCACAATGACTTCTTAAGCTCAGGGCTTACTCCCAGAACCACCGTGAATGAGGTAAAGGGGATTAAGAAGGAGTTGGACTCAATGACGTCGGCCATAGCCCAGGAGTTGGCTAAGATGAAGGACACGATGGTGGGTCAAGAGAAGCGTCTCAAGGAGAGCATAACTCAGGCCGAGAACTCGTTCAAGGCCAACCTTAATCAAGTAGTTAAGGATGCGCCTGGGCACGCACTCACTCCGAGGAATGGGAACTCTGGGGATGTGCGGCAACAACAGCCACCTCCTGGAGGACCGAGAGACACGGGTTGTCATTATTGTGGGGAACCGCATAGGATCGCCGAATGCGAGTATAAGTTTGAGCATATTGACATGGGATATATTTCGTTCGACAACGGATATATGAGGCTGGGGAATGGGTCGTTTATACCTAAACTACCAGTTGACCGTGTCAGGAAGCTCAGAGTTGATGATTTCTACGCTGCTCAGGGTAAACCTCGAGGAAAGCCCTTAAGGGACTCTCAGGCGCAGAATGTTCAACAATTTGTTCAGATAGGATATGGGGCAGAGGACGACTATGTCAACTCCCTGTATGACACTCGGGATGATGAATTGAGGTCTAATAGAGTTCAGAGACAGATGGTGATAATGCACCACCCTGGGATACCTCCCCAGGTACCGAATGTTGCTTACACTGGTTTTGGGTACGGGCACCCGTATATGGGAAATCCGGGTCCCATGGCCAATTACATGATGCCAGCTACACCTGGGATACTTCCAGCGTTACCAGGCACTCAGGCAGTTCAGTCTGCGGGAACAACTTCGGCTAATTCTGGTACGATGGATGTTTCGCAATTAGTACAGTGGCTCGACCAAGCCAAGGCACAACTGGTAAACACGCGTACGGGGGCAGGGTCAAGTGGACCTCCCCAGTCAAATTTATAAAGGGTTCAGGGAAGGAGGTTGAGAAGGAGGTGAAAACTCCTTCTCAGACTGCCCAACCTCCGGAGAACCGTTCATCGCAGACGAGTGAGGCTGACAAGAGTAATAATTGGCGGCAGAAAAATAAAGCAACAGAGGAAAGGCCTAATCCGTGGAGAGTACGGTGGGCGGATGAAGAAGATAAGAGGCAAGAAGAGGCTAAAATTCGAGATTGGCCTAAACCAACAAATCTGGTTGAGCTTAAACGGTTCCTAGGTTGGATTTCGATCTTTAGGGATGAAATATGGGAATTTAGTCGGTATATTCGACCTTTGGTTGCCATATTGAAGGATGAGGTCTTTTCATGGGGCCAGGCTCAGCAAGGCTCGTTTGACGAGATTAAACACATGATTATTCTATGGATTCAACGAAAAGAGCGGGAACGCATTCGTGATGAATTAGGCGTCGAAGATTTAGAACCAGACAAGGGCAGGTTTCCGCAGATAGCGAAAGCAATACCATTGGATGGGTCGAGACCTAAGGACGTTGGGAACCAAGACTCCCTGACTTTACACGTAGATGGTTTGGTCTCCACGAAAAAGACTAAAACTTAAGATGTTCTGCCTATCACGCCTGAAAAAGCGTATAAGGTAGTTTCGGCCTACGACAGGGTTAAGGCAGAGGATGCCATTGTAGGAAAGATCCTAGATGGGAAAATCGATTATTCCGTTCGAGAAGTTGCGGCTGCCTCTCCGGGGGTAAACCGTAAGTTAAAGATGGCGTTTACTAAGACTCGCATCCCCTTAAACCGCAAGACACCGAAAGGAGTCTTTGTGCAAGAGGATTTTGAGGATGATGGGATGCCAGGGATGGTTGATGATAATTCTGGCGACGAGGATTCTGATGACGATGAGGAGCCCTTTAAGTTAGATTTTGACGCACTAGACATTGCGGAGTTGCCAGTGATAGATATGTTATATGTGGCGGCTGAAAATGACTATGGGATCCCTGAGGGATCTCTAATCATTCCAGACCCATATGAACAGTACCTAAACTCGCTTAAACCTAGGGAAGCCAAGAGACAAGTTTACGTTGCGCGGGACTCAGATTCTCTCAGAACGGTCTGGCCATTGATAAATGGTAGAGAAAGGGTCGAGGCAGTTGAGGATAGCGGGTCACAGATTGTGTCTATGGCGCTGGCAGTAGCCAAGCGTTTAGGGATAGCTTGGGATCCAGACGTCCAGATATACATGCAAAGTGCCAACGGGCAGCTTAAGCAGTCTGCTGGTTTAGCCAGGAATATTCCGTTTCTGTTCGGTGACATGACTGTGTTTCTTCAAGTTCACATTATTGAAGGACCAGCGTACGAGGTGTTACTGGGGCGGCCCTTCGAGGTTTTAACCGAGTCCACCATTCAGAACCTTAAGGATGGAAGTCAGACTCTGATTTTGAAAGACCCTAATTCAGGGAGGCGGGTTACCATTCCAACTGGTGAACGGGGAGCTAAAACCACTCTTAAGCGGCCATCTCAGAAAGATGAGGGGTTGAAGCCTTCAACTTCGAGACGGGCAACAGTAGAGGAGGTAGATGATGAAGGGGAGTTTAAGACTGCACCGATTGGATCTAAACCATCCGTGGAAACACCTATGGCTACGGGTTTTCGGAAATCTTCGAGGAGTTGATTGGTAGTCAAGGAGGAGAGTTAGCGCTTAAATTCGGTCTAAATCAGGCGGGGGAAATAGAAATCGAAGGATATCTACAACCTCGGAACGGCAAATCGTTTACGGTGGATGAGCTTAACACAGCTTATCTATTGGCATCGAGCGAAAGCTCAGCACTCAAGGGAGACAAACCGGCTCAGACTCTTCTGAACGAGTTTGTGGAGTTTAAGGGTCCACGAGAAAGGCCTAAGAACGGAACGACGTATGATGTATTCACCTTCGATGAGAGGGTTCCAGACTACCTCTACGAGAAGGCTCATGGCAAACCTGCGCCTAAAGGGCAGCCGTCAGGAAAATTCAACCGTGAGAAGGTTAAGCACAGCTTTAGTCAAGAGATTAGGTGCGGGTGTTGTGAGGCAGCAGACTGGCTGTCTCCTGAACCAGAAAAGACAAATGGGCCAGAGGAATCACTTCCAACAGCTAATGTCTTCCTGGGGAAGAAATATAAACCAGTGGCGCTTAAGACAAGACCGGTTTTAGGTGAACTACCTGAGCGGTTTAGGATTAAACGTGAGATTAAGGGAGATCCGTTAGAAGATATGCCGGGATTACTACCTAATCCTCCAGATTACAGTCCTACGGGAAGGTATACCACGGAGAGAAAGGCAGTTATTGATAAAATACATGAGGGAGACTTCTTGTGGTTGGAAGAGCGTAAACTCATGCACCATTTTATGATGGTGCAGGAGAAAGCCTTCGCTTGGGATGACTCTGAACGAGGACAGTTCAGGCATGATTTCTTCCCACCAGTGGAAATACCGGTGGTTGAGCATAAGGTGTGGGTTGAACGAAGTATACCTATTCCGCGTGGTCAGTTGGAGGAATTTTGCAAAGTTATCAAAAACAAGATCGACGCTGGTGTCTATGAACCGTCTAATTCTTCTTATCGGTCCAAATTCTTTGGGGTGGTTAAGAAGGATGGGAAGAGTATAAGGCTGGTACATGCTTTAGAACCGTTGAATGCGGTTACTATTGCTCATTCAGGTATCCCTCCGGCAACAGACGAGTTGGCGAACCATTTCGCGGGGCGAGCCTGTGGTGCGGTCTTAGACTTGTACTCCGGATATGACCATCGTGACCTCGATGAGAACTCCAGAGATTTCACAACCTTTCAGACGCCGTTCGGTGCTCTGAGATTAGTGAAATTACCACAAGGGTGGACCAATTCTGTGCCCATCTTCCATGACGATGTGACTTATATCCTTAGGGATGAAATCCCACATGTTACGATCCCTTACATTGATGATGTACTGGTACGAGGTCCAGGAAGCAGATACATGCAGAAGGATGGGACCTACGAGACTATACCGGAGAATTCTGGTATACGACGGTTCGTTTGGGAACATTTCGAAAACCTGAGTAGGGTGACGCAGAGAATAAAATACTGCGGAGGGACGATTTCAGGGCTTAAGGCATTATTATGTCTTGAGGTATATCCAGTGGTAGGGCACTACTGCTCTTTCGAAGGGAGACGACCGTCTGAAGATAGGATTGGTGTTATTGAACGCTGGCCTAGTCTTGAGACAGTGTCGGAAGTACGGCAATTCTTGGGAGTGGTTGGGACCATGACGATGTTCATTAAGGACTACTCGGTTATGTCCAGGCCGTTAACAAAACTGCTGCGAGCGGATATTGATTGGGCATGGGAGGAAAAGCAACAGGCTTCCATGGACAAAATCAAAGATGCTGTTAAACACTGTGAAGCACTTAAACCCTTAAACTACGACTGGAACTCAGACATAGTTATGGCGGTGGACACTTCATGGATGGCGGTTGGAATAGAAATATTTCAGGTGGATCCAGATGACCCGAAGAGGCGGTATTACGCTAAATTCGACTCTATTCCGCTTAACGACCGTGAAGCCAGGTTTTCACAGCCTAAACGTGAACTTTACGGCTTACTTAGGGCTTTGATCCATATGCAGTATTGGCTACTGGGGTGCAGGAAACTGGTGATAGAAATTGATGCCATGTATATTAAAGGCATGTTGTCAAACCCCGGAATGGGGCCGAATGCAACGATCAATCGTTGGATTGAACAAATCTTAATGTTCCACTTCGAGCTTAAGCACGTCAGGGGAATGACTTTCTCACCGGATGGGCTGTCTAGGCGAAGGAAGGTAAATGGGGATACAGATTATCCTAACCCAGAGTTGGGGTATGATGATAACCCTCCTCCGGAGAATCATAAAGATTGGGATTATGGGATCGACCAACCAGCGGATTTGGAGGATTTCAAGAATGACATTGACACTCGGGGAGGTTATCTTCAGGGGAATGTAACCTTCACGGATGTGATTGAGGGGGAATCACCATTGGACTTCGAGTCATTCAAGAATGAGATTGATGTCGCAGACGTTGAATTCCTTGAGATAAGGGATGTGGATTTGGAATCACGCCCTGATTTGGTGAGCTCGGTCGCGGATTTTGAGCGAGACTGTGATAGGTGTTATGAGGAACAGTGTGCCATAGATGCGAGCATTAAACGCGCGTATGAGTCCGAGGGACAGGTTATGCCACAGTTCATTATGAGCCAAATCCAGGAGGAAGAGAAGTTGTTGCCCAATACGGATTTTAAGTTCGATCCTGATAAGAGAGAACCTTATCCAGACGACCAGCGGTCGGAGATGGGAATCTTGCAAGATGAGAGGACAGAGGTGTTGAGAAAGTGGTTTAAGGACCCGATGAAACGTCCTGAAGGTTATTCTGATAAGGAATACGGCCACTTGATTCGGTATTCTCGACATTTCTTCATGGACAAGCAAGGACGACTTTACCGTCGTGGAGGGGGATCGCAGCATCGACTTGTGGTTGAAAAAGACCACAGGATGTATATGATGAAGGCTTCACACGATAGCCTAGGACACAAGGGCGTATACTCGACTAAGTCCATGATTGAGACTAGGTTCTGGTGGCCTGAGATGGAACGAGACATATCGTGGTATATTAAGTCTTGTAGACTGTGCCAAGCTAGGCAGAAGAAACTGCTTAGGGTTCCGCCTGTAGCTACTATGACGCCGAGCCTATTCCAGAAGATTCACGTTGATGTGATGATAATGGGGCAGGTTTCGAACGGTCATAGGTATGTAGTTGCCGCTTGGGATTCCTTAACTCGGTTTCTGGAAGGAAGGGCTTTAAGGGCCGATAATGGGGAGAGCCTGGGAAGGTTTCTCCTGGAAGAAATAATATGCCATTGGGGCTGTCCTAAATGGATAGTAACGGATAATGCAGGGCAGTTCTTGGCCGCGGTAAAATGGCTAAACCAGAAGTATGGGATAGTCGGTATAAGGATCTCACCGTACAACTCACAGGCCAATGGGCCGGTCGAACGGGGACATTGGGATATTAGGCAGACTCTGTACAAAGCTACGGGCGGAGACGCGCGGAAGTGGTACTGGTTTATGCCGCATGTACTTTGGGCTGACAGAATCACGGTGCGCAGAGGTTTAGGGTGTTCACCTTACTTTGCTGCAACGGGGGCTCATCCTGTCATACCATTGGACATTGAGGAAGCGACCTGGTTGGTGGAATACCCAGACACGATTATTGCGACCGGGGAGTTAATAGCGCTTCGAGCGAAAGCTCTGGCTAAGCACGTTCAGCACATTGATGAAATGCGTGGGCGTGTGGATGCGGAAAAGATGGCCGCTGTGCGTAGATACGCACGGGTTCATGAAAAGACGATTAAGGATTACAACTTTCAACCCGGTGACCTGGTCTTAGTCAGGAATACCACGGTTGAAAAATCTTTGAACACCAAAATGGAACCTAGATATTTAGGACCTATGGTGGTCGTGCACAGAACTAAGGGTGGTTCTTACTTATGCTGTGAAATGAACGGTGCAATGTTCCACGGAAAGATTGCTCAATTCAGGGTGATACCCTACGAAGCGAGGAAACGACTTAAGCTCTCAGATAAAATTGAGACCTTGATTGATATGACGGCAGAAGGCTTGAACCTGCTGGCGAGTAGGAAAGACCGGGACGATAAGAATCTCGGGAAGGACATGCAATTTCACAAAGTCAAATTGACTCCTGGTTGGGAGGACTTAACTCGTGAAGAGCTGTCGGATGAGTATGAGAGTGACGAAGAACCTGAGGAAGAGGATCTTGCTCCGAAGAAAATATTTGACGCTGGGAATCCGAGGAGGTCTACGCGGTCTACAGCGAGAAATCGCAGGTAGCTGAAGCCGAAGCTAGATTCATTGGACGGACACGGCATATATGATATACGAATTGGGGTGTGGATAAGGTAGACTAACAGCTGAGAGATGCTGGGAGTGACCAAAATTGGGTTCGATAGTGGGGACAGGGTAGACCATGAGCTGAGAGAATGCTCAGGGTGACCGGGCGTAGCATCGGGACATGCAGACCCTTGGAAGGTCAAAATAAAGACCAAGGGTGGCTTAAACCGTTGTTTGGAAAAATAACTGTTTAAGCCTTTCAGCTTCGAGAAATTCGGAGAAAGGGGAACGAAAATACCTTAAGAAGACAGGGCAGACTCAAGGGGGGTGATGGAGCGCTCCTGCATCACTGCAAGGAGGCGGTCCTGCTCAGCTTTGAGGACATGCCAGCCGTTAAGGTGGACAAGCATGCGATGAGCTTCAAGGGCAAGCGAAGCGCGAGTATCGGCTTCCTGGCGCTGAAGGGCGGCATCGGGGACTGGACCGCCGGCGTTGGAAACATTGTGGGCAGCCTGGATGGCTTCGTCGAAGTTGCCGAGGTTATAGGTGGGAGGGTCTGCTAAACCACGAGTCAGATGAATGTAGGGAACGAGGTTGAAAGGAGGCTTACGTTCAGCCTGGCTGGAGAAGGACTCTGTACGCGCGCGTTTGCGGTGCGAGGAGTGCTGGGTCTCGTTGGATTGGTGGTCACCGTTCTCGAGTTTCCCAAGCGCCTGAGTAGGGTAAGCTTGTGGAATGAAGGGAGTGAAGTAGGACACGCTGATTCGGGACGGTTCTGGTCCTTCTTGTGCTTGTTCTAGGAACAAGGTTTAAGCAAGTAATGGATGAATAAGGGGATAAGGAACGCACCTTGCGCGACTTATGAGTTTTCTCTTCGCCCAGCTCTTCCTCGAGCTCGCGAGAGAAGGCTTCAACATCGATGGGTTCCTGCTGGACGGGCGCGGGATCCTGTGAAGAAGTCTAGAAGTACTGGTCGAAATTCGGGTATAGAGACTTACGGCGGGGGCTACGTCTTCCATCTCCTCGTCCTCGTCGGGAACGAGGGTGGTGGCGACACCTTCCTCCTCTTCGTCTTTGTCTTCGACAACGGAGTTGGAACGGCCTTTGCGACGAGTAGAGCGAGCCAGCTAAAGTACGAATTATGCCAAAATTGAAAAACAGGTTTAAGGACGACGTACACGTTTGGCCTCGCGCTCCTCGGTAACTTCCTGACGGACGTTGCGAATGTTGTCCTGAACTGCTTGGGCGGCCATTGCAGCATCGTTGGCGGCGCGCGACTGAATCTTGGCGATGGCGTCGCAGAAGTCGCAGAGTTCGCGGATCGGTTTGGGGTATGCGCCGGTGCGACGATTCCAGAATCGTTTGAACTGGGACCGAAGGCTGAATGGGAGACGGGAAAGATTGTCGTTGGCCGCGACGAGGTCGATGTGGGCGGCCATCTTAACCTGCGAAAGAACAATTAGCTGGATGAACTTGTGGTTTAAGAAACGGAACTTACCACAACGACAGAGGCTTCCTTGAAAACGCGCAGCTGCATCTCGTAGTCTTCGATGTGAGTATTGGAGGCGAGCATAAGCTGGTACTGAGCGGCGGGGTAAAGAGACGCTAGCTCGGCGGGAGGTTTGTACGGAGCGGGATTAACCGCGGCAAGAGATAAATGCCGGGGAGCGAGGGGAACGCCGGAAGGCATGGTGAATCCTTGTAGACGGGGGTAGGATGTGGAAAGAAGCTCGTAAGGAGTATAGAAGGGAGTGCGTCTGGACATAACTGCCCATTCGCGTACCTGCTTTTATACTGGCAACTGGGGACAGTTGGAATTTAAAGTCTGGGGGGGAGGAGCGATAGAAAAATCGATTTCTGATCATGTCAGGAGCACTGAATGGTTAAGCCCTGGACTCCTGCGACGATTCTATATCCACAGGAGGAGAAATGGACCTGAACGCGGAAAAGCGGTTTAGGCGGAAACACGGGTTTAAGGAAAAAAATAGGCCATCTAGGCGTTGTATTAGAGGAAAGCGATAACAGGTGGCTACATGTAGTTCTCCAAATCGTCGTACTCGAAGTACACATCTGCAAAGTCTTCATCCTCCTCGTCAAAGTAAACATCAGGGATGTTGAACTCGGTACAACCGGTATAGTTGAATAAGCGGCGCATTGTACGATCAACATGAGTAGCTAAAGGAACCAGGCGACGCTCGGCGAGTCTGTCCGAGACCTGCTTTAACAATACGTTAAAGGAATACTGAGCGGATCGCAACACTCTAAACTTGAGATAAGAGTTAAAGTTGACGATGTTGAAAATAGCACAACTGGTGCCGTAGTGGGCGCGGATTGCCTCAAGCATGGGGTTGAGACGGTGGAAATCCACGGGTTCCAAGAAATGCGACAGGTACACCAAGGGGTTGTGCGGAAGCACGGGATTATGAGCAGTCAGGAGCGGAAGGAAATCGCTAAGGACCCCTTCCATGAGACTGAAGTGGTTCTGACGTATAGGGCTCGGAGAATCACCTGGAGATCGAGGTTAGGGACTAGGAGCGCAAGAGGGATCGAGGAGACGCACGTTGTTGCAAAACATAGGGCTGATACTCGAAGAACTCGTGTAAGCGCGGATAGTCGACTCCGAGGATGTCAACATTGAGCATATACGAGCAGTTGCAAAGGATGTGAGCACTGGGGGGACAGTGAGGGCATACGACCCGGGGAACGCTCTGGGATGAAAGGGAAATTGTGAATTTCTGTTGTACAGGTTTAAGGGGAAAATAGGGTTTAGGCACGAACCTTGGGGCGATGTGGTAAGTCAAATATGATGCCTTTGAGTTGCGTGTGAATAGGATTTATTCGTACGTTTCCTCACTGGTATATTTTAGTTCAACAGAATTCCCTTTCTAAGAGGTTCGATTTGGAAAAGCTGTGCAGACGGGATCGGCGGGCTGTTTCGGGACGGTTGCGGATTAACTCGGCGGGCTTGGCGGTGCTGTGCGGAAGACTGTGCGGACGGTCGGTTCAAGTGCTCTTACTACTGAGGGTACGGCTTCGTAAATTGACCTAAAAAGGTTCAACAACTCAAGCGCTCGGATTAGTAAGCGAAGGAAATTTATTGTGACTCAGTCCCTACTGTAAAAATACGGGGGGGGAGTCGAACTACCTAGAAAGTTGGTCCTCCTTATATACTATTTGCTACGTGACTCAGATGTATGACTCGTAATTTACTGACTCCTTCTGACTCTCTATGACTCCTGTATTTATGACCTGTCCTGACTCACTCGCCTTTGATGGCTTTCATGTACTTAATGGGAAACAATTTGCCTGTGGCACATCCGCGGCGAACAGAATTAATTTGACTGTCCTCAGTCACAAAGTACATGAGCCATCAAAGAATTGTTCATTTGCCAGGAGTAAGCACAGTTATTCGGTAGCTAGGTACAAGTTGCATCGGTATATTGGTTCGTACTCGGATCCCGAACAGGTTTAGTCGCGGTGTTTCGAAAAGAATGCTCCCACTTTGCGCATCGAAGACGTAAGACGCGCTGGAAAGGGTCGGCGGGTAGTATGCGTGCGCTGGCATCTTTACCAGGAACTCCTGGTCCAGCTCCTCGTTCTCGATCCACACATAGACCCACTCCTGAAGCCGTCGATACTTCTTCATCCCGAACTGTGTGCGGCGCCTCTTCCTTGCGGTGAGTGTCCAAGTCCCCACAATTACTCCGTGGCATTCAATCTTGGCGCCCGTCTGCAGGGCGATCCACGGCCGGCTCTTCATCTCAAAAACCTTCTCGACGCTACTCCTCCAGATGATGACGGGCTGGTCAACGTTCTGGAGGTGGGCAGGATTGCCACGCGCTTCTTTTTCATGCGCCAGGCGAGACTTGGTCCAATTGAACAGTGTGTCCAATCGCAACGCATCCTCGTCCTCTGGGCTCATGGTGATGTCGGGAGATAGGATTTGGCGAGCGATGGGAGAAGGGTGGTATTCAACCGGCTGGTGTGGAAGGTGGGTGGTGGATTGAATGTACGTCGGTGCGGGCTCAGGGAGGTTAAAGGGTGCTCAGATTCTGCACTTGTTGGAGGGTAGGATCCTCCGTGCTCGAGCGAATGGATGCGGTGTCCGTGTGGAAAGGAGGACAACAGGAATTGTGGTGGTGTGGGCGCGAAGACCATGTCGTGACGATTATGAAGTTGAGCGACGGGGCGATGAGTATAGTATTCGGCCACCGAGTACATGCTCTGCGTTAGAGGTCATGAAGTCATGAGTCAAGAGTAGAATAATGAAATACGTTTACGAATTACTTACTTGATTACTTTGGGTCTCAACGCTAGCGGCCAGATCGTCGTAGGATTCGCTGTATCGTCCGCTGGCGCGACTGGCTCGACCCAGTAGCCCAAGAGGCTGAGGAGAATTGACGGGAGGCTGGTACAATTTTTGCGAGGATGAAAGAGAGGAAGATGGGGGTAGAACGAAGTGCTGAGGTCCCAGAATATTCGAGCCCTCATTATATGTCTGCGGTTGGTGGGAAGAAAAAGGTTAATGGCACTCCGTTTTTGGGAGACTCTTCTGCCTTGCCTCATTCGTGCTGACCCTTCGTGTTCTGGAACGGCTATCTTTGGCGCCGTTAGTTTCCACTCCTCGTCAGATTCGAACATCTCCTCCCCCTCTTCTGCGTCCGACTCATCTTCCTCCTCGTCGACGTTCATACGCATGAACCAGTGGTTGCGGGTAATATAAGGCAAGAGGCGAAATGCCGCCGTCGGGTTGCGGCGGAACATTGTCCCATCAAGCTCCTTTAGGATGTACGCGCCTCCTGATTCTTGCGATCAACTTCGTAGGGCCCAAAATACCGGTGTCTGTCTTGCTTCTTGAGCTCACCTCTGTCTCAATGGCTACATTGCGCACCAAGACCAAGTCCCCCTTCTGGTACTCTGCTCGCTGCAGCTTCTTCTTGAAACGCTTTTCGAATTGATGCTTGGACCGGAATCGTGCTTGTCTCAAAGTATCGGACGCGCGGCGGACATCCCGATCGTGCTTCGAAAGTTGCCGAATGCGGAGCGTCAGCAACTCCGTGGTGGTCATTCCTGATTTGAAGCCACTCACCAAAACGCCGCTTCGGCCAGGTCAAACGGCAAGATGGGATCGCATCCGTGGAGGAGTTGAAACGGAGAAAATCCGGTGACTCGACTCACCGTGACCCGGTCAGCTAACAAGGCTGCAGCTAACTTTTCTGGCCAGAGCTGTATTTTTCCACCGCAAGACTTGACAAGAGATTCGCGTAGGGTGTAATGGCCTTGCTCTACCACGCCGCTCGCGTGTTTGTTGTAGGGGGAAATGCGAATGTGAGGTATGTTCGTTCTTTTCAGTAGTTTCCGAAACGCTGCCTTTACCTCAGATCCATTATCCGTGATCACCTTGCGCGGACAGCCGTACCGACAATAATGTAGGTCCAGAAGAATCCCGCAAGATCTTCGGAGGTTCTAGTCTGCAACGCTTGAGCCTCGCACGCCCCGGACAAGTCATCGCGCGCGGCCACGATCATCTTGTAGCCGGTAAGAGTTTCCGGCATCATCATAATATCTATGTAAATGGTCTGAAAGATGGCCGCAGGTGTCGAGACGGTTATTGGGATTTCTAATTTCTTGGTGCTTCGTATCTGGCAACGATGGCAAGACGCTATATGATGCTGAATGTCGTTGTGCAGTTGTGGCCAGAAGAAACGTACCTTCAGCATCTCCCACGTTGTCTCTATCCCCCTATGACCGATCTCGTCGTGCGCCTGCTGCAAAATTTTTAGGCGCTTGTTCGGGTCCATAATGACCACCAACGGAGGTCCCGACTTGTTCCTCTTCAGGAACTTTCCGTCTTGAACCATGTAACGTGTGGCCCGCAATAAAACGACGATGGTTTTGGGGTTTCTTAAAGGTAGGCGCTTCCAAGGTAGTGAGAAACCGAAAGATCTCTCTTAATCCCGTTTCTTGCAGCGCACGGGTCAAATTGCATGATGGCAACGAGCGTA
>JARIHR010000161.1:0-67523 GCA_029281495.1 Mycena filopes
GGCTGTATCGAGCATGCGGCACACCTCTATCCACTCCACCGCTTGCTTGGTACGCATATAAACCCGCGTTTTTGCCCCCACCTCCAATGCCAACGACCACCCTTTTTCCGTCCAACGTAAGGAAAGACCCCGCTTTTGACGCCCAGGGCGACATCTGGACCAAATCTGGAGACTAGCGCTCAGATCCTGTAAAATGAGATCTACTTATGGATTCGGCACGATGGAGGCACGACCTTGAGCTCTTATTAAAGCTTCTTAGACGCCGCCTCTTCACATCCTCTTCCACACCATGGACGACGACATTCGCGCTTCCAAACTCAACAAGCTATTCAACGACGTTCTGCATGGGACGCCATTGACCAAGTACAACTATTCTCGCTTTCTAGAGGCTTTCCGTGCCCAATCCGATGCCGCTCAATGCGTCAACAAGATCATTTGCCAGTCCCACTGGCCTTGCATCTCTCCAGTCATGCATGCGTTTCGATCTCAGCGATGCCTTCTTCAACGGGGCGGGTGCAACTACGATTGCATATCTACAGACCCCCGAGTTGGAGCATATCAGCGACGGTGGGTTTCTTAGGCAGATTGTTCAGCGTATCATAGATCCACCCATCTTTTGGGATGCGTTCACAACTGCCTTCATGGCCGGGCGTCTCTCAGCGCAAGGCACACAAAGCTTTGCGTGGCTCCTCTTGCAGTCATGTCGATTCCCCGGATCCGCTGCCGAACGCTACCTCGAGTTGGCCAGCAGCGGATCGCTGTTGACCGCGCTAACAGCCTCTCCCGACCCCAATACTCGCTTTTTGGGACATAAAATCAAGCATATCGTGGAGACCTGCAAGACGGTCTTGTCGCTGGACGCCGAAGGTACCCTTCCTGGGGGTCGTCACGATAACGACTTTGCGGATTTCCGCAAAATCTCCATCCTTCCTACTGCGGATGAGGTGGCCTCTCCTGACGCACCCTTCCTCCGCCGTCGCGACCCCAACCTCGGTTCCCAAGTGGAAGCGTCGACGGTGATTGCCCAGTGTCTCGACGACCATTTCCGTCTCCTGAGGGAAGACATGCTCTACGAAATCAAAGACGAGTTGGACATAGCGTTCAAAAAGAAACAGGGTCGCCATCGCGGCCTCGTCGTCGAAGGATTCACGCTACTCCCTGACATCTACAATGGAACAGACAACCGGGCATGCAGGTGGGGAATAACTCTCAGAGCGGAACATGATATCTTGAAGAAGGAGAAGGACCGCAAAAAATTCTTGGAGAAGAACCGCAGCTTCTTCAAGCATCAAGCTTATACGTTCGTCACCTCTTTCCTTGATCGATCTGGCGAATAATGTTTAGCAGCTGTCTCATCGTGGACGACGAACTTGTCGCCTTCCCTACCATACACCGGGATGAAGGCCGTCTTGCAGAGAACCCTCCAGTGGTCATTCTTCAGTTCGAGGGCGAGGCGAGCACGATGAAGGCGCTCGTCAAGCTCAAGCAGAGCAAGAAGCCCAAGGTCAAGCTGATTCAGATCGACACCGCGATTTTTTCGTACGAGCCAGTTCTTAGGGCTCTGCAAGAAATGCGGGATATGCCTCTCGCTGACGAACTCCTTTGTTGGTCATCCGACAGCAAGATAGAGCCACCTTCTTATCCGTCGTCGAGCCTTCGCCCCATTACGATCGCGGCCATGTCCGCTACGGCAGCCCGTCCCAGATCTGCCTCACCTGCCACAATAGCAGCGGCCATCGCCGCTGACCCGCTACAGGACCTTTCCACCCTCCTCGACACTCCAAAGCGCATCATCTTGGACGACTCGCAGGCGGCATCGTTACTTGCAGGTCTCACTCAGCGAGTTTCTGTCATCCAGGGGCCGCCAGGTATGTTGTAGTCATCTCTCAATGGGCGTAGTCTGATATCCGACCAGGAACTGGCAAGTCATTTATTGGTGCATTATTGGCCAAAGTTCTCCACGACTCGAAACGCACGATTTTGGTTGTGTGCTACACCAATCACGCACTCGATCAATTCCTCGAAGAAATCCTCGACATAGGGGTCCCTGACAGTAGCATCGTCCGCCTCGGGGGAAAGTCCACCGCCCGCACCGAACATTTAACTCTCTTCAGGCTCTCCAAACAGACTGGTGGAGCCAGGTTGTCAGGCGGGGATCGGCAGACCATCGATCAATTGAAAGAGCAATCAAAACGAGCGCTTATACGTCTGGCGAAGATTTGGGCGAGCTACTCCAAGTCGTCCCCAGATTTGTTGATGCACCTCGAGTTTGCGGACTCTGAAGCTGCCTTTTATGCCGCTTTGACTATCCCACCCTCTGCCAACGGCATGACGCAAGTGGGGAAAGGCGGCAAGAAAGTGGATCGCTGGTACCTTTTGAATCGATGGACCGCCGGCGACGACGCAGGGATCTTCAAAACAAACCCGCAGATCATGGACCCGGAGGGCGTTGGAATTTGGGCCATGGATCGGCGTTCACGCCAGGCTAAGGTATCGGAATGGAGACTGGCCTGCCGCCAGGATCAAGCGAGCGAAATCGCAAAGATAGGAAGAGAGTACAATCAATGTCAGCATCAACTGGATCGTATATTTGAGCAGAAGAACCGTTATATCCTTTCATCCAAGCAGATCATCGGCTGCACGACTACCGCCGCGGCGAAATATACCAGGGACATTCAAGCGGCATCTCCGCAAGTCCTCATCGTCGAAGAGGCTGGCGAAATCTTGGAGAGCCATGTTATCACTGCCTTGGGCCGTGGAACAAAGCAGGTAATTTTGATCGGGGACCACAAGTGCGTGAATCAGTCTCTCTGTTGTACACATATTAATACGGATATTAGGCAGTTACGCCCCAAGGTCAATAATTACATGCTCACCGTTGAAAAAGGAGAAGGATACGATCTCAACCGATCGCTTTTTGAGCGGCTCGTCCTCATGGGTTACCCACACAAGGTCCTCACCCAGCAACATCGTATGAGGCCCGAGATTTCGGCCCTCGTTCGATCACTGACATATCCGGATTTGATCGATGCCGACTCTACCAAAAATCGGCCGAACCTTCGGGGGGTGCGCGATAACCTGGTATTCATTGACCACGACAAACCCGAGGATGAGAATACCAGGATCAAAAACCAATCCGAGGGCGGCTCGAAATCATCCAAACGGAACGCGCATGAAGCGAAAATGGTGATGAAAATCGTCAAATATCTGGGCCAACAAGGATATGGAACGGAAAAGCTTGTCGTCCTGACTCCATACCTGGGGCAACTGCAGGAGCTTCAAACTGTTCTCGCAGAGGAGAACGATCCCGTTCTGAACGACCTCGATTCGCACGACTTGATTAGCGCGGGTTTACTGCCGCCTGCTTCAGCCAATATATCCAAACGGTCTCTGCGCTTGGCGACGATAGGTAATTGATGTACCCCGTATTTTCGCCAGAGATCTAATGTGTGGCCAGATAATTACCAGGGAGAAGAAAGCGACATAGTTATCTCCTGCTTGACCAGAAGCAACAGCTCCCACGATATTGGCTTCATGTTCTCGCCGGAGCGTCTGAATGTCCTTTTGTCGCGGCCGCGGAACGCATTCATTATGATCGGCAATACCGATACGTTCTTGAATTCTCGAAAGGGCAAGGACCTCTGGACTCGATTCTTTGGATTACTTCGAGACGGCGGGCATGTATACGACGGACTTCCCGTTAGATGTGAGAGGCATCCGGATCGGTCCGTCGTCCTCAAGGCCCCTCTTGATTTCGATAATGAATGTCCAGACGGAGGGTGTAAAGAACCATGGTAAACACCCATTTGCTCCGCCATCCCTTCATTCAGCTCACTTCCTCGTCATAGTGGAACCATGCTCAACTGCAAGATTCATCCGTGCCCGTCAAAATGCCATCAGATTTCGGACCATTCCAAGATGCAGTAGAGTGTATTAGATTTCACAAAATTTGCGAAATTCTGCCATCCGATTGGCTGCTCCACCGCCCCGAGCCAATGAGATTGCAGAATCTCAAAAGATTTGCGAAAACTAATACACTCTAGTGCGAGCATATCATGCAGTCAAAATGTCCGCAAGGGCATCCTCAATCCTGGGAATGCTGCAAGGGTATCCCAGTCACATGTGGGAAATGCGAACATGATGCTCGGCGCGCAAAAGAGAAGCGTCAAAAGGAGTTCGAACTACAGCAAAAACGCGACGCAGCTCAACTTGCTTACGCACAGAAATTGGCAGCTATTGACGCAGAGATTGCAGCGAGGAATCTAGAGGCGCAGGATGCTCAGTTGGAGTCTGAGCGTTCGCAAGTGATTCGGCAAAAGGAGAAGGACTTGGAAGATGCGAAAGCACGCTCAGCGCGGGCCGGTACCTTCGGTGCTCCGCCAGTACCTCCAAAGAGCCCCATCCTCTCGAACGATAGGGCAGCCCCGCCTCCTCCCGCCACCGTTCCGTCTCGTGGATCCGGCGTTGGCGCGCCACCCCAACCCGATCGCCAGACGGAGGGTAGGGACAGACCTCGTTCTGAAGTCTTGGAAATTCCGGTGTCTCCTTCCCGAGATGAGTGGCGGCGCCAGAAAGACCTGGAAGGTGCAGAAAACGAGGCTATCGACCAGATGATGGAGATGATCGGTCTCGAAGAGGTTAAGTGTCAAGTTCTCGACATCAAAGCAAAGATCGACACAGCCGTGAGACAAAACGCTTCGCTTAAAGATGAGCGCTTCAATATTACCTTCCTTGGGAATCCCGGCACTGGTTAGTTTTTGTTTTCTGCCATAGTATCTATCCACAATTATTTGTCTAGGGAAGACCACAGTAGGGAGAATTTACGCAAAATTCCTCTCATCAGTCGGCATTCTGCCCGGAAATGAATTTGTTGAAACGACTGGTTCTCGCTTGTCCAACGAAGGGGTAGCCGGCGTCACGAAAATGCTCGAGCGGCTTCTGGCTGCGGGCGGAGGGACCATCTTTGTTGACGAGGCATATCAGCTGACTTCGCCGCAAAATTACCAAGGCCCACAGGTTCTCGACTTCCTTTTGGCGGAGATGGAAAACAATGTTGGTTCGGCTGTCTTCATATTCGCGGGATATGAAAAAGAGATGGAGACCTTTTTCGAGCACAATCCTGGCCTAATCAGCCGTGTTCCCTATCAGCTCAAGTTTGCAGACTATACCGACGCACAGCTCCTCGGGATGCTGGACCAGCTCGTCAAAAAGACTTTCAACGCAACTATGAAAGTGGAGGATGGGATTGGAGGCCTCTATGCGAGAATAGCAGTTCGTCGCCTTGGTCGTGGAAGGGGCCATCCTGGCTTCGGCAATGCGCGCGCGTTGCACAATATGTTCGCCCAGATAAAGAGCCGACAGGCCGCTCGCATCGCTCGACAGCGCCGAGAAGGGAGCGGTCCTGACGATTTCCTCTTCACCAGCGAAGATTTGATTGGACCCGACCCGTCGAAAGCGAGTCAACACTCGAAAGCTTGGACCAAGTTACAGATGCTAACGGGCCTGACGTCCGTGAAGACTTCCGTTCAGAGCATCTTGTCCATGATCGAGACAAACTACCAGCGCGAGTTGCAAGAAAAAGAACCTCTCCAGATGTCGTTCAATCACGTCTTTCTGGGATCTCCCGGTACCGGCAAAACAACGGTCGCGCGTCTTTACGGCCAGATTCTCGCGGACCTATTCCTCATCAGCAAAGGTGAAGGTGAGAACGTTCTTCTTATGCCTGCCCGCATTACTCTAATCCATTTGATGTGTAGTGGTCATGAAGAACCCAGCGGATTTCATTGGTAATGTTTTGGGTGCTTCCGAGAGCAACACCAAGGCCATCCTCGCCAATACGGTGGGGAAAGTCCTGGTCATTGACGAGGTTTGCGGCGTCAGTTTGCATTTGATTGCTATGCCTGATACAATCCTGATAGGCTTACATGCTTTACGGCGGCGGAAACACCGGTTCGCAGAACGATCCGTACAAGACAGCCGTCATCGATACCATCGTTGCCGAAATACAGAGCGTGCCGGGAGAGGATCGCTGCGTGTTGATGCTAGGGTACGAGGACCAGATGATGGAGATGTTCCAGGTACGAGGCTCCCTCAGTTACGCCGACCAATAGTCATTGCGATACCCTAGAATGTCAATCCCGGCCTCTCGCGGCGCTTCAACATCGAATCTGCGTTCCGATTCGAGGATTTCAGCGACTCCGAGCTCCGCGACATTCTCGACTCGAAGTTGGGACAACAACATCTTGACGCAACCGACGCAGCCAAGGATGTCGCCATAGAGGTGCTCGGGCGCGCCCGTAATCGCCCCAATTTCGGAAACGCCGGAGAGGTCGAAAATCTCCTGGGCCTTGCCAAGAAACGTTACCAGACTCGACAAGACAGTTTGCCACGTTCAAATAGGTCTTTCGACGTTATTTTCGAGCCCCAGGACTTCGACCTCGAATTCGACCGCAGCAGCCATGCGTCGACCAACCTCACGAAGTTGTTCGAGGATGTTGTCGGGTGTGAAGAAGTGATTCACAAGCTGGCGGAATATCAGGCGACTGCAAATAACGCCAAGCGTCGCGGCATGGACGTGCGCGAGCTCATTCCAACTAATTGGGTCTTCAAAGGGCCACCCGGGACGGGGAAGACGACCGTAGCGAACAAAATGGGGCAAGTTTACTATGATATGGGCTTCCTGTCTTCCCCCAAGGTCGTGGAGTGCTCTGTGTCGGACCTCGTTGGCCAATACGTGGGCCAAACGGGTCCCAAGACAGCGAAGCTTTTCGACAAGGCGCTCGGCCGCGTCCTGTTCATCGATGAAGCCTATAGACTCGGGGAAGGACAATTTGCGAAAGAGGCGATTGACGAGTTGGTTGGCATTCTTACCCAGCCGCGCTATCAGTCCAAAATCGTGGTCATCCTGGCTGGCTACGATGTGGAGATGAACGAACTCCTCTCGGTCAACAGCGGCCTCTCCAGCCGTTTCCCGGAGACATTGGATTTCCCCAATATGAGTGCAGAGAAGTGCATGCAGGTGTTGAGGAGAGAGTTGGAGAAGAGCGATGTAGAGCTCGATACCAGCGGGTCCGAAGAAATGGCCCAATTGGTCCAGCAGATGTCCCATCTATCTTCCTGGGGAAATGCTCGGGATATGAAAACGATCTCCAAGAAGATGGTCGGGGTTGCTCTGCGGTCGTCAAACGCCGGAGACAAGAAACTGGCGCTGAACCACGACGACGCCGTCGCTTGTTTGAAGGCACACCTCGAGAGTCTACAGAGCCGACTCGTTGCTTCAGGAGGGCCGTCCTATGGAAATACACTGAACCTTGCGCAACAACTGTTCAACGCCCCTTCCAACCCAATGTCCTCGTTTTCCACAACATCAGCCACAAAACGCGCGGCACCTGTCCACGACGCCCAAGAAGCCCACCCCGAGGGACCGTCACTTCGAGATGCAGGCGTTACTGACACAGTGTGGCAGCAGCTGCAAGCCGACATCAAGGCGGCTGAGGTCAAGAAGAGACAACGCGAGGAGGCCATTCAGCAGGCGGAAAACAGACTCCGAGAAGCGGCAGCGGTCGAGAAAGAACGTGTCGCAGAGGTGAAACGATTTGAAGCTCAGGCTCGCGATCAGAAGGAGAGGGAAGAGGCTAAACGGAAACTGGAGGAAATGCGACTTCAAGAGCTTTTGGCGAGGCAGGAACGGGAACGTATCGCTCGAGAACTTGAAGCGCAGAGGCAAGCGGAGGCAGCGGAGCGGCAGAAGGAAGCAAAGGCTCAGGCTGCGCTGCGTAGGATGGGGGTTTGTGTCGCTGGATTCCCGTGGCATAGACAAGGAGGCGGATATCGGTGCGGTGGAGGCTCCCATTTTGTGAGCTCGGCGCAGTTGGGGATGGAGTAGAGTAGAGTAGCAGCGCTGAACGAATTCGTACTTTGCTTTTCTTGACGAGAACAAGGAGTAGCGTGTGACGGATCACAACAGTGCCCGAATCCCAACGCTCTCCGTGATCTCAGTATTATGGCGCCTGGAAAGCCCGTTCATGCAATCAAGATTCGGGTTCCTCGTTTGAATTCGCACCAAATCGGGGCCAAGCTCGAGGCCGAAGTCAAATCGCAGGCTCGTGCGCAGGATATTCGTGCGGACACCTACCAGCCGAACAGTGACTCCGCTGCGGCACTCAACCAAGCCATCGTCCGTTCCCTTCTACACCTAGTCTCTCCAGACTCTTAAGAATGTGCAGGAAAGCGCGTCAGAATGGAATTCAATGCTAATAACTGCCAGAGCCGAGAGAGGACCGCAGTGGGATATGGGGACGCAGCAGTGCGTATCGGACAATCTACCAAATACGCCGGACATTTACTCCCTACAGGTTTCTCGTCGACGAATATTCGGAGCTTTACTACGACTCGACGCCACTCTTTGAAGCAATCAAGAAACAAACCGACCTGGAGACTGCGGAGGAGCAAAGTCAGCGGCAGCAGGCGCAACAACAACACCAGCAGGCCCAGCAGGCACACCGCGAGCGGGAGCGGGAACGGGAACGAGAACGCGAATTACATCTGCAGAACGTCCGCCAGATGGAGATGGAACAGACCCCCCAGCGGCCATACGGCGCGAGTCAATACGCTGGCTACCCTGGATCGCCCGGAATGGCCCCGAATATGGGCAACATGCGCAGCCCTTACGCTGGTGGCGGGGCGCCGTTCAACCCTGGCAACGTACCCCAACCTGGCTATTACAACGGCAACGCCATGAATCACGGGCCGCCTCAGTCGCCAGGGGGCAAATACATGGGAATGGGGCCCATGGGAGCCATGGACTCCCCGATGCGGATGGGCATGGGCGGTATGGGCGGGGGCGGGATGGGTATGAGCATGTCGCCGGGCGCTGACCTTGGGCATATGGGCATGCAGCCGGGAATGGGCATGAACCGCGGTGGGGGGATGGGAATGATGGCCCCACCGAACCCAACGAGGAGAGTTACCCGGGGCAGCATGTACGACGACGGTGCATACAATCCGGCCCTGGGCTAAACATAAATTGTGCGTCTGTATTTCTAGATAATTGACTGGATATCCTCTTGAGCCTGCCGATCCATAATCTTTCTCTCGTCTCAATAAGCACCGAGCATCACACTGTTCCTCTTCGAGCAGGTTCAGGCAGGAACGCATCAGGTTCCCGACCGCATTTGGCATCACAACGTCCATTGGAACTCGGGGAAACATACGACTACCGCAATCTCCGTGGACAAAGTCTGCTCAGGGAGGCGTGGAGTACCTGCGGATGTGCCGTCTGACCCTTTGGGTCGGCAAAGAGAAGACTATAAGTAAGAGTCGATGGTCTCTGCGTTGAGAGTCGCAAGGAATTGCGCGGTGCATGAAAGGATCGAAAGCTCGGTATGTACGCAAGAGTCAGCTTGACACGTTTACAGACTAGATCCTGACAAGCGATGATGGAAATTGGTGTCGTAGCTCGAAAGCGCACAGAATCTGAAGACGAGATTTTATAGAACCTAGAACTGAAAACCCCAAAAAATAAACAAGAAAGGAGCCATAGATCCATCCGACGGAAACCTCAAAAGGGCTGACCGACACGACCGCTTCCTCCGATGCCGGGGCTCCAGCTCAGCGGATTACGCGTCAGGATCCTTCCGCGCTCAGCGAGCCCAATGCCGACTGAGCCCGTGCTTTCCCTCGGACGCGCGACGCGTCTGACAGTCGAGTCTCCCGATGTGTAAACTGTCGCTTGCGATGGCGTGTGCAAACCGGCCTCCCCAGGATGAAGGGTGTTGGCGGAAACAGACCGCGGCGCGACGACCGGGTGTACCTCGAGCGTCGTCGACGAGGGAGCTGTTCCGCTGCGACCACGGCCTTGAAGAGCGGGGGATGCGGAGCGCGCGCGGCTCGGGATGGTGCGCGGGTCGAACTGCACGCGCTGGGTGGCCGACACGCGGCGGGATGGAGTGGGGCCGGGGGCAGCGGCTGGCGGCAACGTGGGGGAAAGCTGCAAGGGGGAGGGGCTACGCGAGCTGCTGCTGTTGGAGCGGGGAGAGCTGAGAGGCGAAGGGAAACGAAAGTGGGGCACTGGAGTGCCGGGCTGTGACGCGTAGGCGGGCGGGGGCGAGGTGACGGCGACTGGCGACAGATGCGGAACGAGCGAGCCGCGGGTGAACGAAGATGGCTGCCGTCTGAGGCTTGGGGGTACGGGGAAGGGACTCGTCGACTTGGGGCTCTGTTTCGGCTCAGGGCTGTTGTGAGCGGTAGAGAAGCGATCGCGCGAGCGAAAGTGCAGCCAGGAGAGGAGGCTGTTCTTCTCTTCTTCGTCCATTTGCATCCCTGGTTGCTCGGCGTCACTGCGAGCGCGTGCACGTTTGGCGGCGTGGCGGGCGCGGCGGTCGCGTAAAAGCGGGTAGAGGTAGATGTACATGAAGCCTATGAAGAGGAGAAGGCTAATGACGAGCGCAGTGACTGTCCACCAGATAAGTATACGGGAATGAAATTGGGAACTAGCAAACTGACCACTGATAGTATTGACGGGCTGGACGCGAACGCGAATAACCTCGCCATTAATCGTTGGCCCGACGTCGAGAATCAAGGGACCACCAAAGAGTGAATACGCGAGGTCTCTGGGCGAGAGCATGGTTGAGGGTAAGGACTGTGAGCGCGTTTACAGCAAGTGTGGAAACGAGTGTGTGAGACGGTATAGCAAACCGTACGAGGGGGACGGAGACAAGAGGCGGCGTGGTGGCTGACCGTTTGTGTTGAGCTTTCGTTCAAGTATTGCCGCAAAGTTATAAATAGATCAAAAAGGTTTACAGAAAAGGGGTAATCTCATACATTGGGCCGCATCTTGTACACACCGTCCACATTCCTTTGTCGTCGAGACAAGACTATCAGGCTCACAGTTTCTGCACAGAAGAATACAAAATACAAGGCAGCCTGCAAATATAATTTCAGCAAGGAGAGCCGCAAATCGCTGTGTTGTCGCACCATTACTGCATTATCCAAGAACCAATCACTGCTGGGATACTGCGAAGTTTTGGTCGTGGTGGGGTTCAACTCCTCCAAGGTATGCAACCGTGCGGTTTTGATAGCCTCGAAGATTGCCAAAAAGAACCAGTAGACCGCCAGAATCTGTGCAGTTCTAGGTATAGAAGGGGGAAAATATGTGTGTGCCACTCACAGACAACGTCTGTCTGGTCCGCCCCGATTTCCTTTCGCGGAGGAGGACGACGAATGCACAGATGAGGCCAACCGTGTTGAACGGCAACAGCCCGACTCCGAATTGTTCGAGCACAAGGCGAATAAGTTCAAGGATGGTCATTGCGATTTGGCAGCCAACGAGAACCAGGTAGAGTATGTGGAGCTTCACGGGGGGTGGTGCCCGCGGGCCAGCGACATTATTGCGAGATAGCAAGTGGTTCGCCGCCAACGCGATTATGAGGAAGATAGATGGCAAGGGGACGATAGCGGTGTCGAGGGTGCAAGTTGAAGGGGATCCCTGGACAAGGTTGAGGCCCGTAGCCACTCGGTGAGGATAAAACTCACAGGCAGGGGAAATCTGTTTTCGCAGAGCATGCTGGGTCAAAGGAGGAAGAAACAAGGAGAGCTGCCATTCGCGTTTGATATGGTCCAGCAGTAAAAGGAGTTCCGCCGCCTTACGTCACGCGTTCATTTCACTGCCCCGATGTGCCCGAGCACCCCGAGCAAGGGTCTCAGCACCATTCCTTTCTTTTGGGCAGAGAGCAGAAAATTCGTAAGGCTTTTATACAACATGCAAATACACCATAATTTATTTCGAAGCCTTTTTCATTGTATTTTGGCATCGGGGACCCACACAGTAATTTCCGACGCCGCTGCAGTCGAGGCAGACACCATCATGGCTGCGTCTGGGTGCCACGACATTATCGCAGCATTTTCTCCACGGTCGTGGTCAAATGTTTGTGACAACGAAAATGAACCCACAACTGCGTTTTCGGCTCGCTTCCATATTTCAACAGATCCGGCTAGGGTAAATTCAGACTGAGTAGGCGCCCAGTATAAAACACCAGTAGCCATACCAGACGTGGTACAAGCCACATACTCGTCTTGATGCCCGACGAAATGGGGAGGGCCGGAAAATTTGCCCAACTTTGAAGTGAACCTGTGGATGAAGTGGATTTGGTTGTTGTTCTCGCCTGCAAAACGCCATAATTCGGGGGCCTGCGCAAAAGTCAGGGAAGTAGGGGACGAATAAAGGAGTGAGAGGACCTGTTGATTACTGAACGCAAAAAGGATATGGACACCGTCCGAGGCGACGTTAATCCATCGTGCATCGCGGAGTAGGGGGAATGAGCTTTAAAAGACACGATGACCATCCCACACCAGTCATTCTGAAATCTCTCTTACTGCATCAAGTTTCCAGTCTCAAGATTGTAATCTCCGTGTCGCCGTTAGCCAAATACGCAGATGGAACCGAAGCACTCACTCATAACTGACCGCAGTGGTCGTTTAGGGAAACGAATCTCCTCGTGAATGCGGGATTTGTGCCCCGCAATGACGAGCACACAGTTCCTGGTGGGGACAACAGCGAAGGTGTACAGGCCAATTTCGAAGGCAATTGTCCGACCCTGATGGAGATGCCCATCGTCCCTGATTTTCTACGAAGAGTGTGAGTGCTGCTCGCGTGCAGGAGAAACAAAGTGCTCACGAATTCGATTAAATTGTCCTCCGTTAATACCAAGAACGCTGAAAAACTTAGCTGCGAAGCAAAACAAGCCTTCCGATACACACCCCTGCAGTCAATCCATTGCACCTTCTTGATTACCCGACCCATCCATTCCTTTTGACGATTCTCGAGCTTGTTATTCTGAGCGAAATTATCATCAGAGAGCCCGAAATTCCAAACGCTTTACCGACCTGCTTAATTTCCAACAATTCGATCCCGCCGCTAACACGAATCAAAAGGCGTTTTTCATCCGGAGACCACTCGAGTTGCCGTATTTGGCCAAAGGAATGTTTCAAAACCTGGTGCATACTAATCCGGGGCTGCGATTTCAAGGCATTTGAGTACGGTGAACGACGAAAGTAAAAAGCCCACAAACTTTTACTTGATAGACATAGCAAACCGACTTGGTGCATGCCGCACACCAGGTCCCTTTCGGCGAGAACTGTACGTAGCGGACCGCGTCTTCGCCCTGACCCAGTCTGAGGCTTGTTTGCCGAGTGAACTGGGGAAATACGTGGTCGGAGTACGGAATATGTGGTATGACCGGTGTCACGACATCGTTCTCGCTGCTGCGGGGGGTTTTCCAGGCGTCTCGTAGCCCTGAGCTCTGGCGTACCATCCCTGACTGCCTTGACCGATTTCCTCGCGGCTGTGACAATGAGCGCGTAGGTAATGACGTTGGCGCAGAGCTCCAGATAATGCTCGCGATGTAGCCGTACGCTAACACTCCCCAACTGCTCTCCAGCTTCTCTTGTGTCTCTTGAAGCCATAGTTTTCGGCGGAGGCGGGAAAAATCCCATCGTTCCCAGCCGAACCTGTGCCAAAAGGGACATAAGCATCGGTTGAGAATCTATACATATGGACGGACCAGACGCTGATGGCTCCCAAGCCAATTGCGACGATCCCAGTGAGCGCAGTGACGACTATTTGAGTGATTCGATGCTGAATTTCGGTTCATTCAATTATACTTGTTCTTCGCGGATATGTCATACCTGGGTGGAGAGCACAAAACAGACAAGCCCGGCCAGAAAGGAGAGGACGGACATGGCGAGGAGGAGGATGGGAGTCTGCTTGAACCAGATTCTCACCCACCATTTTACTCTCCGCTGTGGCGTGCTACTGCAGACAGGCTCGTCAACTCGTATCAATAGGTGCAACCGATCCAGACCCACTAAATCGCCTGCCTCCAAGTCATCGCCAGCAAGCTATTGATAGCAGAAGAGACACTGAGGACAAGGGAGCTGAACCACAGGGTGTTAACTGCGATCATGAGCGGCGAAGTAGTACTATTGAACGAATACTGGATCGTTGTCACTGTCGGACGGTAAATGATTAAATAAACCGAAGCCGGTGAGAATGGCAACCTGTGACGGCGGAGAAAAACGTTGCGATCGTGGCCGAGTTCAACAAAATCTGGGTTGAATGCTTCTGAGCAAAAGAAATCTCCTGTACGCCTATGCAAAAGCCGTAAATCGGTGAATATTATTCGACTAGTAGACTTGACTTACCTGTTGCAACAAAGTCCGCGAGGCGACCATTGACATGTCCTAGTTCGGAAATGGTGTCGAACAAAAGTTCCCGAACACAACGCAGGAATTCTGGGGAGTACTCTGCTACAATGAGAAGGTGTACGTGCGCAAAAACAGAAAGATGATTACCATACGACCCGAGAATATTCAGCCAAACCTGGATTGAACGTTGACCATCTGGGGATCGGTGTTGGGCCTTTGAAGCACTTACTAGCAGGTGCTGCTCAAGCGCAACAAGGCAATGTTTGCGGTCACTGTCCGCAAACTCCGGAAAGTCGTCCCAAGCGGTGGAAAATACGCTGATGGCGTCGACTAACTGCCAAAGATCCTGATGAACCCATGTGTCGGCGCTCGGCGTGTGGGGCGTAGTGTTGAGGCTCGATGCACTGTTGTTGAAGAGAAGTTGGATTTGCGACTCGTCGTGTAGAAGCCGCCGCACACTCGAAAGTTGCTGCTGGAACTCGCGAGAACCCTTGTACAAACCCAACGACGAGCCGAGCTGTCGAACAGAACGGGCGAATAGTTCAAGCTACCTGCGTTTAGTCGCATATTCTGAACCCAAGTAGTGTGCAGCGCTTACTTGTCGTTCTAATGATTCACAGCTGCTGGTAAAATCGAATAATAGATCGTGCAACGTTCGATCTTCGTAACCGTCGGGTAGGCCATGAGAGTGTCGAACGTCGAAGCCAACGACGGACTCGGAGGAGACGGCTACGATATTTCACTCCTGAGAACTCAGAGAGATAAAGTGGGCTCACTGGCTGAATGTGTGTCGTCTTGGTGCATCCCAAGAGGTTGGTATTATTCAAGATGAATATGCCTGTCTCAAGTTGGACGCGCGTCTAAAAAACCCCGCGCACGACGGCGGCGCCTAGCGTGTGACCATTCGTTCTCGAGAAATAAAAGAACGGGAAGGAAATAAGTCAAGGCGCTGTAGGCCTATAATAATAGGTGGCAGTAAGTAATAGCCCGTGGAGTCGAAGCGGTGCCTTGAACTTTGGCGATGTTTACAGACTAAATACAGTTTTTTGACCTCAACCACCATCCAGTTCCATTGTTCGCGCGGCAGACGAGACGGTCTTGAGCTGAACCTCGCAGAACTGGCATGTCTCTACTTTCCCCTCCTTACTCTCGTTCTAATACCGTATTCCAGGCGCCCTCACTGACTCCTCTTTCGGCTCCGACCAGTCGTGTCGCGTCGAAGCGTACGTCGTCTTCCCCTATCCGTTCCCCTCCATTCACCGCGATCCAGTCGACCATGGACGACACGGAGTCTCTCTTTGGCTCTCCTCCACCTACCCCAACCAGAGGTAGGTCACCATCGCCTGCCCTGGCTCTCCCGAGCTTCAGCGGAAACATTATCAACCTCAGCAACTTTCCTGCACAAAACGTGGGGACCATTGCACTTCCTGGTTCCCATAATTTTTCTGAACTTGCGGTCAATCCACTAGCCTTGTCGTTGAGCTATCCTCCTCGCGGAGAACCTCATCGGCCTCCGGCCCAATCGCGTGATGGTTTCCTCACCCAACTCAGGCCGCACAACCTTGCCGCCGCGTCCCCCGTCGTTTCTGCCACGGCCCCACTGAAGCGAAAAACAACGGTGACGAAGAAAAAACCACCCAAACCCAAGGCCACTGCTCCTCGTCCCACGCCTCCCCCCATCCATTTACCCGACCCATCCGACCCCCTGCCTCCGAATCTTTTGCGTAATCAGCCTGGTCTTCTTGGGACCGCTGGTGTTGTTGCCGGTGTTCGCCCCGCACATCTGCCCGCTCCCACTCCTCCCGCCGAACCCAGGACGCCGAGCCCTAGCCAAGGGACGACGTCCGCCGATCCCATCTTCGTCGATGAGGAGCCGCAGCCCCCCCGTGCTCGCTCCAGCTTCAAGCGTCCCTTGCACTCCAAGCTGAACGTGGACATAGCATCGCTACCTCCCCCGAGCAATCGCGATATCATCCGCACGTTGATCGAACAGAAGGACATCTTCCCGCTGTTGGAGAACATCCTGAGATTCATGGCATCTGCAGAATCCTCTCGGTCTAGCAGCAGTCGCTCCCAGACGCCCGAGTCGGCCCCGTCAAAGAAAAAGAGAAAGCTCCGTCATGTTCCCGCTGGCGCAGAGCTGTGGGACGTTCCCTTTCCGTTTCCCGATGGGGAGGGGCCTGCAGCATATCAGGATGATTGGGAAAAGGGAAGGGGAAAAGCATTAATCGCCGATTTGGTGACTCTCATCCAACGCGCCGCGAAGAAGGCGGCGACGACGAAGTTTTTGGAGAAAGAGCGTACTCTGACGGACGCCCAGCGAGCCGCAATCGGGAAACATTACAGAGTTGACACGCTGTTTTACGGTGCGGAAACGGCGGAAGTCCTCGCTGACGCCAGTAATGCGACCCGTGCTTCTTCCGATTCTGCTCCTCCGCCGCCCGCCGCGCCCTCATCCTCCGTTCCCTGGGATGCCCCGTCGAGCCCCACGGCCTTTGATCAACTCATCACATCCTTACTCTCGGCCCCATCCACCGAGCAGCTTTCGTTGGACGGTAGCAGCGGTCTCGATGGTTCCGTCGACACCTCTGCGCCCTTGGACACCGGCTTGTTTAATAGCTGGATGGATATCTTCCAAGCTTTCCCCTTCCCAGCCGAAGGATTTACCCCGGACTCTTTCAACGACAATTATCCCATCGACCCCAATCAAACGTTCTTGACCATACCCCAGTCGTTGCCGACACCAGTCCCGGATATTCCCAGTCCTGCGGTTTCCTTCGACTCTCCTGCCGACTTCAGTCAACCATTCGCTGAGAACTATCACACCGCGACGATGGATGGTTTAATGATCGACCCAATTCTTCTCGCTCTCTCGAGGTCGTCGTCATCCAACTTGCCCGCTTCCATCGATACGAGCATGAGCAACTTCTCAGACAGCGGCTGTCCATCCCTCGCTGGCTCCCCCATGCCCTCCGTTAGCTCATTCAGCTCCTTCGGTCCCATGACGCCCACGGAGACGGGATGGAATGGTGATGTCGCTTTCGGTGCAGATGGGGCTTTGGGTATGTATTCGCCCGGGGATGGACACGGGTTCGGGATGCAGGCAAAGGCGAGCGTCCAGCCTGTCGCCTCGACCTCCTCCTGTGTTCAGCCTGGCGCCTCGACCTCTCGCGTTCAGACCCCTGCCGCTAACGTAAGTACTGGTACGAGCACCGGAAAGAAGCGGGATTTCAACGCAATGGTGGGGTGGACGAATGCCGAGAAGAATGCCCTCAATTTCCTCGACGTCTTTTCGAAATCGACATTGCGCGCAACAATGGGCACAGACAAGGGCAAGGGCCGGGCTGAAGAAGACTCGCAAGGTATGTGGCGTCGCGCGATTTGGAATCACATGCTCAAGAAGAGTTCAAGATGATGGGGGTAAGAAGGATCCGCAGGATGAAGAATTCTCAAAGGTCCCGACGTTGCCCATCGTTGGGAGTCTGGTCAAGGCGGATGTACTTGCGCGCGCGAAGCAGAGGAGGGAGGAGTTGGCTGCTGAGATTGCCAGAACGAGGGTCGCATTGTGGGAGACGACGATTGAAGGCGGGGTGTTGGCGGGCCTGGTCAAGTATTACAATCCGAGTTAAATTATCGTGTCTTTATGTGAGTTTGATAGCAGCGAACGACCATGTTAATCGAGAGCAATTGCTCTCAAGTCCTTTCACGCAGAGGTTGGCGCTGTACATGTTGAGGAGCAAACTCCTTCCGCTGTAGTAATTGTACTGAAACCTTCGTCCTCATCGAGGGCCAGGCCCATTCTCAGCATTCTTTCTCCCACCCGATATTTTGGAGAGCCCAGGACTAACTAATCGAGTAGGAAGAATCCTAGCCATGTCACTGCTCCGCTCTGGCCCATAATCGCTGAAGTGGAGACCCCACACCACCGATCAATCGTTCAACAGAACTCCAGACATCAGCCGCTACATCTTCCTGCTTTCTCCCAGCGTCAATGGTCACCCATGTTTCTGCACCGAACTCTCCCGATATCTTGCTGAAAATGTCCCGTACCCTCCGTTGCAACTGTTCCTTTTCGTACCTCTCCTCGCCATAACCTCCACGCTCCTTGGCCTTGTTTGGAGAGATATCGAGGAACAAAGTAACATCGGGTGCCGGAAGTGACACGTCGGGTGAGCGACACCAGTCTAGATCCAGACCTTTGGCGGCGGAAAAGGCTACCCCAGAGAAGGCATATCGATCGCACAGGACAATCGTCCCCTCGGCGAGCAGTCGCTCAATCGTGCTTCTAGAAACGCGAGTGAGGACAGAAAGATGGGATGGGGTACAGCGTACGCCAGCTCCCATCGGTTTGCGGAGAAGAGTAGGTGAATAGCGTGGTCATCGAGTTCAGACTCGGATCGTAGGTAGGCGTCGATCATTTTGCCAATCGCCGTTGTGCGGTCTATCAAGGTGATAATCCTTTGGCTTTTCGAGGACGAGCAGTCATACCAGGGAATTTAAGCAGTTTAACCTTTATTTTAGCCGCGTGAAGACGATTCTCGAGAATTGCGACCTGAGTGGTTTTGCCAGATCTGTCGAGACCCTCGACTGCGATAAAGGCTCCGCGAAGCATTGTAATTGGGGAGCACAGCCACGCAAAGTCGCGTTCACGTGGGGCGCGTTGTTTGGTAATGTTGTGCTGCAGCGTCGATGGCATGTTGACAATGGCCACTCATCCCCCCGACCGCGACCGCCTCAGTGCAGAGCGCGCCCGGTTCAGCGCGAGCTTGGAAACCGCCCTCAACGAAGACGACCCCCTCGACGCTTACGATCAGTTCGTAAAGTGGACCGTACACAATTATGGCGACGACGACCCCAACTCCGGCCTTCGACAGCTTCTCCAGGAAGCGACCAGCGCGTTCAAAAGCGATCCTCTATACAAGACGGATCTTCGATACCTCAAGCTATGGCTTCTCTACGTTCGCCAACTTACACGAGTAGACGGCGTCGCCACATTCTCCTTTTTGTTGGCCAACGGCATAGGAACATCCTATTCCATCTTGTATGAAGAGTACGCGAGCATATTAGAGCTTGATGGAAGGCAAATATTGCCGTCTTTTTCTGACGCGTTGGGATGCTCACCCATGTATAACAGGAATGCTGAAGCAGAGACCGTATATCGGAAAGGAATCAAACGGCATGCCCGTCCTCTAGAGCGGTTGAAGATCCGGTACCGCGAATTCAAGGGTCGCTCAGCATCTTCCGATCCGGATACCACACCTACACAAATCTCGACCGTCGCCCAGTCCTCCTCCTCTTCATCCTTGGTGACGAATGCGTCGCTAGCAACAACCGCCGAATCGCGTTATGCTCAGATATTCGCTCCGCCCGCGCCCGGCAAACGCCCCGAACAGCGGCAGTTCGATCTTTCATTACTCTTCAGCGACAAGGAATATTGCATTGAAGAGGCGCGGGCGAGATCGATTGGGTTGTACGGAAAGAAGTGGCCCGCACCACCCCCACCTGCTCCCTTTCCGTCATTGGGGCAATCGGCTGTCTCGTCCTCTTCATCGTCCTCGCTGTCCTCTGTGAAGGTCAACTTCAACGATGACGATGGTCGGAGTTCGTCCAGGATGGGTGCGGTCCGTCGAAGGAGCATGATGGGTGGCGCGGAGCCTACAGTGACTATAAACACGAAGGAGGCGCTTGCGGACGTTTTCGGGATGTTTAACTCGCCCGAAAAGACGGCCAAACTGGCAGCAATCGTTAAGCATAAAAAAATCGAACCAGCTACACCGGTTGCTCCTCAGTCCGTTCGGAAACCCGGAAATGACGAAAACTCGTACGCAAAGACTCCTCAGGCCGGTGAGTTTATTAGCTGGAGCTCTATCTACGACCATTAATTTGGCCTCCGAAGCCCTTCGACCATATGTCGATGAGAATGCCGGCGCAAACCTCAGCAGAAAGGAGAACACACCTGCAAAGGTACGCATTTTCCTCTGTTTACACGAACACTCGTTGATTTAGAACTCAGTTCGTTCCCTTTGCGGACCCAGAGGCGAGTAGAACACCAGCGCCAGCCCCACGAAACGTACTGTCTCAAAAGGAGACGCCGACTCCTGCGAGCAATTTCCGGAGCAATCCGTCCAAGATTACCGTCAACAAACTCTGCGCTGTACCAGAGGATGCAGAGGCCCAGGGCATTCTCGAACGAAACGTGTTCAAGGTCTTTACCCCTGCTCTCCACACAGACCAACCCAAACCTACACCACTACCTTTGCGCGACGTGTTCACAGACGACCACGGTAAACCCCAGCCGCGGCCGACACATCATGAACGCGCAAAGTCGTATCATGACGCTGCCACTCCAGTGCCACCCTTCAAGCCTTTCGTGGACGAAAGCAGTGGGATACGGGCGCCTTTCAAAGTTTTCAGCCGACCTCCTGAGCAAGGCGAAGGTGCAGTCACTCCCGGTAACAATCCCGTCTTCACTCCATTCAAGGAGATTCCGAAGGCTACCCCCTCGGCATTTACTCCGTTTGAGGATGTCAAGGAGGAGCCAAAGGCGCCTTCACCCCCTCCTCGGACACCGTCATGGTCCAACACTGTCGTCGAGATCCCAGACGATGATGAGGACGAGATTGAGCAGTACCAGGACGATTACCAGTACGACGATGAGGAGGACAACGGTGTTGGCGAGTACCTTCCGATGGATCAAGACCAAGAAGGCTACGAAGAGCCGGCGGATGATGAATCGTACCAAGTTCCGCTTGGAGGGCGCTTCGGGCAGTTTACTGTCATGACACCAATCACGGAGAGGACGTTCGAGTTTACGAGTACTACGGCTCGATCATCCGCCTTCGGCGGAACTCCAAGTCGAGTGCTGGGTCAGGTTGATGAAGACGAGGATACTGGAGGCTCGTGGCGGGATCAGCAGCATGCTACCCATGCTGCAGAGCGACTTGCTGCAGAGCTGCAGGATGAGGACGAAGAAGAGTACGACGAGGAGTTGCTTGAGCCTCTCTCTCAGCCGAGCAATGGAGCCCTGCGGTTGGTCGACACCCTGAAACTCAGCTCCAATTTCAAGCCACCAAACCCCTGCAATCCATTTGACCGCGAGATCATGTCCGCTTTATTGGCTCTCATTGTTCCGGACCAGTACTGTTACGACCTGCGGGAGCAGGACGCGAATATGCTTGATCCGCTGCAGAAGTTTGCCAAACGGGCCCGGAAGACGAGCGGAAATACGAGCAACAACACCGGTATGCTGGATGGCAGCTGGTTCCCATTGAATGTTGGCGGACATCGATTCAGCGTCTGCGAGAAGCTGGGAGAAGGTGGATTCGGGGCGGTCTTCAAGGCGAAGGACCTCGGAACCCAGGAGCAGGAAGACACCGATGACGAGGATGAGGACGATGAGGACGGCTCTTCCATGGTCGCTCTCAAAGTGGTCAAGCCCCGGAACCTCTGGGAGTACCGCGTTTTGCGGCGGCTGCATTCCACCCTCCCATCTCATGTACGACGCTCGGTCGTCCTCCCTCATGCGCTATTCGCCTTTCGAGACGAAAGCTATCTCGTTCTGGACCTCTGCCCGCAAGGGACCCTGCTCAACATTGTCAACGGCGCCAACGCTGCGAGCCTATCCCAAGCCGGCGGCACGCTCGACGAGCTCCTCGTCATGTTCTTCGCGGTCGAGCTCCTGCGCGTCGTCGAGGCCATGCACGGCGCGGGCTTCATACACGGAGACCTCAAGATCGACAACTGCCTGCTGCGGCTCGAAGACGTGCCCGGCGGGCCTGCGTCCTGGGCGAGCATGTACAGTCCAACAGGCGAGGACGGCTGGGCATACAAGGGCCTCAAGCTAATTGACTTTGGGCGGGCAATCGACACGCGACTGTTCCCCTCTGGCCAGCAGTTCGTTGGGGACTGGGCCGCGGACGAGCGCGACTGCTTTGAGCTTCGGGAGCAGCGACCATGGACGTACCAGACGGACTACTTTGGGCTCGCCGGCATTGTTTATTGCTTGCTGTTCGGCAGGTACATACAGGCAAATTCGGTGTCGACGAAGGATGGGCGGCATAGGATCGACACGCCATTGAAGCGGTACTGGCAGACGGAGATCTGGGAGAAGCTTTTTGGGATCCTGCTCAACCCGTGTACTGTGCGAGAGGACGCATCTTTGCCGCTTTGCAACGAGCTCGCAGAGGTCCGTGGCGAGATGGAGTCGTGGCTGCAGTCTTCCTGCAATCGGGCCAGCAATACCTTGAAGGGCCTTCTCAAAAAGGTTCAAGTTTTATCCATATGATACGCGCCTTATCTACGTATTTCACGCTCATTTATTTCTCTCTTGAATGCACACGGAAGGTTTCATCTGCAACGAATCAATCCTATTCCAGTGAAATGCGCAACAACAATCGACGATAGCGTTAGTTACACGAATCCTAGGCATAAGGCTGACTGCACTGGATCCCGAAAACAATGCGACAAGAAATCCGACCTCCACCTTCCAGCATCACCCCGCCCAGTTATCTCGCCCAAACCACAACTCGTCCTCACGCGTGCCCACCCATCTGAGCAGGCACGGGTACACCCTCGTACGGGTTGTGCACGGGCCCGTTTGGTGGCTGCTGCATCATCATCGGGTAGGGAACGGCATGCTGCACTGAAGTTCGAAGCAGGTGTGAGCCGCGTACAAAAGAAACCGTGACCGGACGTACGTTGGGGGCTTTGGTGGTAGTATGGGTGCGCGTGCGCCGGGATGGGCGTGGGGGGCATTGAGGGCCGAGGGCCGGCACCGTTTGGTGGAGGATATGTTCCCGGGGGTGGGGGCGGCATGTATGCTTGGGGGGCTAAAGCGGAGGTTCACGTTAATTAACAACTAGACGAGGGAGATTGAGGACTAGACGTACGGGGCATTTGACCCATACCGGGGGACGCGTACATCGCTGTGATAACGATGGCGTTAGTTGTTGGGTCACGGAGACAAAGGAGCGGAGGAGGCGCACCGTTGGGAGGAGGCATTCCGGGTGGGTATGGCATGGCCTGCATATACGGGCCACCCATGTACGCACCGGGAGGACCGGGCGGAACCATTCCGGGCGGCATCATCTACGCGCAATTATATTCAGCGATGAAACGGGACACAGGAGAGGCACACACCTGGCCCGGATAACCATAAGGCGGGTACGCGTAGACGTACCCACGCGCAGCTGCCTGCGCGGCCGAGTCTTCCTCGTACGACGGTGGCGGCATAGGCACAGGGCCCGGGGGCTGCATATGCGGTGAATGTGGCTGGGAATGCTGCTGCTGTTGTGGCTGCTGGGGGAACATGAGCATGTACCGCTTCCCGTTGTATGGCCACATGGCGGCTGTGGTAAGCCCGAATTTAAATCCAGCCGCTTAAGATAGGAGCGGGGCACGCACAAACTTGCGACGCTTCGACGACCTTGTTGTGTTTGAATGGGTTGAAGTCGTCCTTGATGTGGGCGGCGGTGTTTTTCTTGATTGGTCGTGTGCCAAAGAAGGGGTTCGGCGCCGAAGGAGCCTGCCGGGACTTCTTTAGATTCTCATCGAAGCCACCTTTCAAAACGAACGCACCTCGGACTTGGGTTTCGGTGAAACGGACGCAGAAGCAATGCTAGAGGCACTCGGGTTGGGCGACGGAGCACCCTGTAATAATCCAACAAAAGTTAGAGCACACAGTCGTTAGCGGAAACAACGGGCGGTTACAGGAGTAAAGGCATTTGCCTTGGGATTAGGCTTGAACGACGAGGCGTTGACGTTCAGCCGGTTTGCTGCTGCGGTATTGGGCGACACGGGCGGGGGCGGTGCAGCGGCAGAGCCCGAGGACGCCAGGACGGAGGTCGTGGCGGAGGTGGTCATGTTCGGCGGGCGCGCGCTGTTCGCGGTTGGGTGCGATGTCTGGCGCGCCTTGGCGCCGCGGAACGGCGGGATGCTCTGGATGACCATGTTAATCCCGGGTTTTCCAGTGGCGGCTCGGGACGGGGCGGGGGCGGCGGGGGCTCCAGCGGGCTTCGGCGCAGCGCCTTTTGCGGGAGGCGCTGCGGGTGTGCCTTTCCCGCCCACCGGCGCACTGGGCTTTCGTCCAGAATCAGGCGAGATCTTGGCGGCGATTGGTGGACCGCCGCGAGGGGCACCTGGGGCGGTAGAGGGGGAGGAGGAGGCGCCGATATTTCGCGCCTGGGCCGAAGCAGCATCTTTCGTCGACTTTTCCTTGATAGCCCGTTGCTTGTCCTCGTCCTTGGCCAAGATGGGGACCAGATCATCGGGGATGGGTTTGTTCAGCTAGAGTAAGTAGATTGATATGAGCAGTGGGGGCAGAAAGAGAGGGAACGCACCTTGAAACTCTTACTGAACTTGACGAGGTCAGCCATTCGTTTGTCCATGTCACTCTTAACCAATGCCTGTCGCTTCTGCTGTAACCGCTGTTTCTCGTTCGTCACGAAGTCGCTGAAGGCGGTGACTGGGTCGTTTGCGGGCTGCCCGGCAACTTAGTCCAGGCGTTGGATGGGAGAGACGAAGCGTACCTTGGAGCCTGAGGGAGCAGGTGAAGGGGATTTGGAAGGAGTCTGAGAAGGTACTGATGTCCCATCGGGGCCATTCACAGATAGTTTTGGAATGTCGGCTTTGGCCGCGTTGCCAACAGGCGACATGGCACCTGTTCTCCGCGCGCCTGGTGGTACGTACGCGTTATTCCCTCGGACAACCGCACCGTACCTGCGGGCGATCGAAGATAAGTTTTTTTTTTGGCGCGGCCAGTTATATGCACGTACTTGTCCTCCTCGTTGACACCACTGTCGTCGACAATTTGGTTGCGCTCCTCCGCAATGTGCGGATTGCTCGTCCCGGCCTAAGGGGGTTTCAGAAAAAGAGAGAGAAACGCGGAGGGGCAGTACCCCGATGATCTCGTTGGCAATCCGCTGCGCCTTGCGCTCGCGCTCCTTGAAATCGGGGGCGCTGCGGTCGAGTTTGGTGGTGTACGCGTCCTCGTCGAAGCTAGTCTTGACGCCAAAGAGTTTTTCGTTGACGTTAAACTGGTCCCAGGAGCGAGTTGCCCCCGCGCCAAAAGTCTCATCGTCGCCGAGACCACCGCCAGTCGGAGGGTTGGCGGCGGCGTCACCCGAGGGCTGCCATTGCTGGAGCTCGCGTTCGCGGGGTGCGGACTTCTTTTGGCTGATGTCGGTATCCGTTCTAAACGCTGAACATGACATGACGACCGTTAGCCGTAACAGCGCGAAACTGGCGGACGTCAACTCACAATCGCCGTTGGGAACCTTTGCGTCTGCGGGGCCAGAGGCCCAGGTGTCGATGTTGGTGGAAGCGATGAATAGTTGGTCCTTGAGAGGGCCGCCGGGATTTGTTATTTCCTTGACGTCGCGCAGGGTGACACCGGTTGTGTCGCCCTCGCCGCTGGTAGACGCGATAACGCCCTCGTAGCGCTGGGCAGTCTTCGTAAGGAGTGTTATGGTTGTTCCCTTGAAAAAAAAAGAGTGAGAAAAGGGAGGGGAAACGCGGGTTGCGACGCACGGTGAGGCCAGCAAGCGACTGGAGGACTCGCTCCGTAGGACTAGGACCGTTGGCGCCATTTGCTGCTGCGAGGGGAGGGAACGAGGCTGCGGGCGGTTGGGTGGGTTGAGGTGTGCTGGATGGTGAGAAGGTGGGAGATGCGCGAGCACCAGTCCAAGCTGGCTGGCGACTGGTAGGTAGCTGGACAGTGAGAAACTGTACGAGGCTTAATTCAAAGCTAGGACTGACCGTGCAGGCTCGGGGGCGCCCTTCCTAGCGGGCTTGGGCTGCCTAGCGGTTGTGGCCATGGGTAAACCTGGCTGAACGCGGTGTAGTAGTAGTACAGAACAAGAGCCAATATAGGGCTTGTTGGTACTCGGTCGTACAGCTCTCTCGCAGAGGTGCTTGTCAGAAAGTAAACTGAGACTTCTCGGCACAAGGACCTCGGCCACCAATCATATAATATTCTCGTCTTTGCCTCCGTCGACCCACCTGCATTCCGCTCTCCTCACGAAAACTCGACTGGCTCTCTACGAAAACAATCCTCTCGTCCATCCTTTTTCTCCCAGAACCCGCCCACTTTGCCTTCGGGGTCCTATTACGGTTCCAACACGAAGCACTATACTGGCGCCGCACTGGCGTTCCGCGGTTCATTCGGAAAAGCTCTTAAAACACCGTGTGAAGTCTCTTTAAAGGCCGTCGTATTCGCAATCTGTCTCATAGCTCGGGCTCCTCTTCATCGACACTGTCGGAACTGCCCCAGATGTGATGGCTCTCGGTGTCCTTCCTATCAATGAACGATGGATCAAACGGTGGCGGAAGTATTTCAGTAAATGAAGGCGATGTGCGGGTAAGTTGAATCTGGAACGTGCACTCATCCGATTTACAGCCCCAAGGATACTCAGCGAACGACTTCTTATCTCAAAACAACGAAGACTGACTTGGACAATTGCGTCCAAGATAAGCGCCAGTCGTTCTTGTTGTCTGTCGGTTCGAAAAGGCACTCCGGATCGACTCCGCAACTCAGGAAAGGCGCGGGTCATCGACTGGGAGAACCGGGATCTTTCTCTTGATGCGTTGAGGAGAAGTGTGTGGCGTGGCAGTTGGTGAGCGCTTCGCCTTGAGTTCGTTCGCCTGACACTGACAGTCTACCGGCTCTGTTTCTTGTCGATATGTTCCCTTGCGCGATGAGCATTGGCGGCATTGATGAGCAACAGGAAGAGGTCAAGCACAGCGATCAGATCCTCGACGCCTTTGGATCCAAACACAGCCATTCTGCTCCCACTGTCTTTTTCACCGTCGCGTCGTGTACGTGCGCCTTGTCTATGGTCTAGCTCGCGCCTTCACCCCTGTTATCCCCTTACCGCCTAACGTTTCTTCCCCTCCTCTGCACTCCGGGATCCATACTGGCGCAATTTGCGAAGGAGCGCACTAATGATGGAGCGTTGTACTCTATCGATATTGTACCAGATTGTACCCCTAGGCTCTAGCATCCTCCCCCTGGCATCCCCTGGCTGTTCGCGGGACTCCTGTGAACAATTCTTGTGGGTAACTTCATTCTCATGCGCCACGGACTTGTGTTTTCGCCGGCCTGAGTCTTCCCAGGTCTTCCCTGTGTCACTATGAGGCTCGACATCGCCAAATCTCGGCCCACTATCGTCTCCGCCGCGTCGTTCGACACTGCTTTAACTCTATCGACCGCGTAAATTCCGAAATCCATTTATTTTCGTCTCAGTAACATCACGACAATTAACACGATGACGACGTCCCTTACTGGTTCAACCGTTCCCTGTACGTTTTAATCGTGGACGGCGCTGTTCAGTCTAGTAAACCCTGCGGTACCTTTCGCAGTCCTTCAATATACCGCATACAACGTTCTTGGCCCTGGCTAGTCGAACATATGCAGACATCGAATCTGATCTCCTACGTCACAATGAGCCATTCTGAGTCCCTATCAGGGACCTGGGTCAGCTGCGGAGTAGATCTCTGGGAACGTGGCGTCATTTATCAGGCCCCCGAGGACCGATATGAGGTCGTGAACGGCTGTAAACACAATTTCTGGTGAGTCCTGAGCTGAACTTAACAAGGATTCGTGATAACATTGGTCCAGTGTTTCGAACTCTATATTTGTGCGCAGCAAATCCAGGCTATTCGGTGAGGAAATGTGTATTCGCCCAGAACAGGAGCCGCCATGGTGACCAGAACAACGGACCAATCTCTTCCTTAAACGGCCTGGTGACTGGGGGGTTCGATATCCCAGAATATCATAGGAAGGTTCCAATGCTATAAAAGGCCGCGCGGAAATCACCATAATCTCATCTCCCTCTCTCCTACCTTCATCCAACCACTTAACTTCACTTGATAAATATGGGATTCTTCGGTGGCGACTCCAGCGAGGCTAACGCCTACGACCAGGTACAACGCCCTTTCGCCATCGCCCACCATCGTTGCTCACAATTCCTCCCTTCCCTAGTTCTCCCAGGGCAAGGTCCACAAGTCCGACATCTCCCACGAGCTCCTCGCCGGCGCCGCGTCCTTCGCCGCTGCCCGCGAGTACGAGAAGCACTGCGAGAAGAACGGCAAGCCCCAATCGCACGCCGAGGCGAAGGAGCTGCTCGCCGCATTCGCTGGCGCGTTCATCGACAAGGTTAGTCTTTAGATCGCCGCCGATCTATGAACCTCACTCACTCACTGTTGTAGGAGGTCGAGTCGCACGGTCTTGACTTCGTGGACAAGGAGAAGGCCAAGTACGATGGTGTGTTGTGTTCTGCTCGCCCGTCTCTCCTTTCCTTATTTCCTGCTCTTCCCCTCAGCGCACAAGCGGGCCAGCGAGGTCACCGAGGTTGACTTCGCTTAAATCACAACCACAAATGTAGTTGAAAATATAAATGTACACTGGGTATTAACAAACACTTGGATTTCATGACCTTTCGCGCGACGAGCAAGTCGTTGCTAGCTATCCTCATACGACGATGACGCACGCAGCCAGGCCCGTTGATTAATGAGGAGAGTCTCCAAGACGATTGTGATTGCTAGGCGGCGAATAGCCGCTATCGATGGTCGCGTCCTGTGCCTTCAGGCTCCAGTCCCACAGACGCTGTCGAGGTAGATGCAATTTACAGCGCATAGCACAAACGTTGCCATTGCCCGCTCAAGATATTCGTTCAAAATACCTATCTGTTCGAGAAAGAGCCTGAGGCACGAAGCTTGAAATCCTTTCTTGAATATTCCAGCATGGAAGGGAGAATTGTCATTGTGTTACATGTAGGATGGATTGGAACCCTTTTAAGCATTCTGTCTTTCGCCCCGTGAAGACACACGGAATGTATCGCACTTAGGCAAGTCCGTACTGAGAGTCGGCAATTCCGTCAGCGCGGATGACAATAGAATAATATTCTGCACTTGCTATCGAGTCCTGGCTAGTCCTGGTAAGGTCAGGTCAGGCCGTTCAGGATTCCAAATCATTATTCGCGTCTGTTTCTGGCTTGAAGTTGTGGTATATCGCGTCGCGTCGCGTCCTAGGACGCGTCGCGGTCACATGTGATTCCTCGGCGTCTAACCGCCATTTCCTTCACATTTCCCGACAACGCCCTCGATTGGTTCTGCTTACTACTGCTCACCGCTTACTACTCGTTTACCAACCACAACTATGGGGGCGACTATATATTCACTCAAGAAGGCCCCATTATCTTCACCAAAAACGAACCATGCGCTTCCCCGCTACCTACAAGCAAATCGTGCTCAACTCTCGACCAGAGGGTGCCATTGAGCCAACAACCTTCCGCACGGAGACTCTGCCCTTCAACCTCGAGCCCGCCGTCGATGAGGTGCTCGTCCAGGTAACCTGGCTGTCGCTCGACCCCGCGATGCGTGGGTGGATCCGCGACAGGCGCAGCTACATGGAGCCAGTCAAAATCGGGGCAGTCATGCGCGCGATGGGGCTCGGCGTCGTCGTCCGCGCTGGCACTCAGAGTGCGCATTCGGTTGGCGAACTCGTTACGGGCAACTTCGGTGCGTGATCCTTCTTGTTTCGTGCCAACTTTATGTGAATACTTGATAGGATGGACCGAGTTTGTTGTGATGAAGGACAAGGACGTCCAGGAAATAACGTAGGTGTGCCTATGAATTGCAATCCTCCTCATTGACCGCGGCTGCAGTGTTCCGGCAGGAGCACAGGTGCTTGACTTCCTCAATATTATCGGGATGTCTGGTCTGTCGGCGTACTTCGGTCTCAGGGACGTCTGTGCAATCAAGCCCGGCGAGATATTGGTCGTCTCGGGTGCAGCTGGCTCTGTTGGCTCTGTGGCTTGTCAGCTCGGTAAAAAAGCTGGCGCGACCGTGTATGCCATCACCGGCTCGCAGGAAAAGTGTGACTGGCTTGTTAAAGAACTTGGCGTCGACAAGGCGTTCAACTACAAAAGCCCGACGTTTGAAGAGGATTTCAAGAAAGCGGGATACATTGATGCTTACTTCGACAATGTCGGCGGTATGTCTCTTTTGGCAGTTTGTGTTGGCGTCGCGTTGACTTTGCGTAGGTGACATTCTCGACCTGGTTCTTTTGCAATTGAACAGGGTAAGCGACACTCGCATATTGACATTTCATACTGGTGTTGAACTTCTTCACAGGGAGCCAGAATTGCTCTCTGCGGTTCGTTTTCCATATTTTTACTGCACTAAGCATAACCTCATCTGTGTACAGGTGCTATCTCCCAGTACAGCAAGTTAACGGTTGTGTTTAATTGTCGTTGATCCTAATGTCTCATTTATAGACGCGGCCAAGCCCGCAGGCATATACAATTATCTCAACCTCACTTCGCAACGTGCGAAACTTCAAGGGTTCCTCATGTAGGTTTCATCGTGAGGACTATTACTCGATTTACTCACTTGAACCAGCTTCGACTACGCAGCAGAGTTCCCTGCCGCTAGAGAGGAAATGGCCCGCAGTCTCGTGGACGGGTCTATCAAGTCCAAATTTCACATTGTCGAGGGATTGGACCAGGCCCCCGTCGCGCTGCCCATCCTTTTTAGCGGTGGAAATATTGGCAAACTGTGCGTTGAGCTTGTTATTCGCTCCTCTCTCCATACTTACCGTTGCACATACAGTGTGGTGAAGGTTTCAGAAGAGCCCAAGTTGTAGCAATATAGTGCAGTAGATATTTTGATATACGATTTTCGCCCAAGTCGCGTCGCGTCGCGAGTCGGCCTGTGAAATATACCGTGTTTGATATACCCGTTTGTGACCGATCGGCTCTCGGGACACAACATTCCGAATGAGCGGTTTCTGCATCTGCACTTGACCAACTACCACAATGCGTGCGTTCCTTTTCTTGCTCGAGGGGTCCCTCGCATGACCAGCGTTACTGCAGACTACAAGCGAATCGTCTTGAACTCTCGCCCCGACGGGGACATCGAGCCAGACACCTTCCGCACCGAGACTCTGCCTCTCAACCTCAAACCCGGCGCCGGCGAGGTCCTTGTGCAGGTTACATGGCTCTCACTCGACCCCGCCATGCGTGGATACATCCGCGACGTGCGCAGCTACCTGCCGCCGGTGCAGATCGGGGAAACAATGCGCGCACAAGGCCTCGGCGTCGTCGTCGAAGCTGGGAGCAAAAGCGCCCACTCAGTCGGCCAGCTGGTCTCTGGCGCTTTCGGTACGCAGCCTTGCGTTCATGCCTTCTGTCCAGACGATCCCACACTGCGTAGGATGGACCGAGTTTGCCGTGATGAAGGACAAGCATGTCGAAAAAATAACGTAGGTCCCGCATCTACCTCGGAAGGCACGATTTGACCGCTCCAAGCGTACCAAAAGGCGTCCAGCCGCTTGATTTCCTCAATATCCTGGGAACCTCTGGCTTGACGGCGTACTTCGGGCTCCGGGACGTCTGCCAACTCAAGCCGGGCGACAAGATGGTCGTATCCGGCGCAGCTGGATCCGTAGGAGCTGTCGCGTGCCAGCTCGGCAAGCGCGCTGGTGCAACGGTGTATGCCATCGCGGGCTCGCAGGAGAAATGCGACTGGCTTGTCAAAGAAGTTGGCGTTGACAAGGCGTTCAACTATAAAAGCCCGACTTTCCGCAAGGACTTCAAGGACGCTGGGTATATTGATGTCTTCTTTGACAATGTCGGAGGTGAGCTTGTCCCCAATTCCGGTGAAGAAAAACTGAGCGTTCGGGAGGGGACATTCTCGACATGGTTCTCACCCGGCTGAACAAGGCAAGTCTGGTTTTTCTTTCCCGCGCGCAGATAATAACTACCGAACCCGTAGGGCGCAAGGATTGCTCTTTGTGGTACGCCTGCCATTCTCCTCGCTGATTCCCCTTGACTCTCGCGACAGGCGCCATTTCACAGTACAGTTAGTTGGCGAAAGTAGACTATTGCTTATTCGCTCACGCCTCTTTGCAGACGCTACTAAGCCCAAGGGCCTCCAAAATTACCTCACTCTCATCTCGCAGCGCGCCAAGATTCAAGGATTCATCATGTGCGCATATTTCTTCCCGCCTCATTCCTTCGATTAATCAAGTCCATTCCAGCCTCGACTACACGGCTGAGTTCCCGGCGGCGATAGAAGAAATGGGGCGTGCCATTGCGGACGGATCTATGAAAGGCCAGTTCCACATCGTCGAAGGACTTGAGCAGGCTCCGCGCGCACTGCCGATGCTCTTTACCGGAGGAAACACAGGAAAACTGTTCGTCAAATTTGTGCCCTTTTCCTCTTCACCGTTTATATATGTCGGTTTTCAGGGTCGTGAAGGTGTCGCAGGAGCCTCAGACAAGGTTGTAGGGTTTGGAGGGAAATAATTAATTTATTGAATTTATTTTCGCATGTGATTATTAGTCATCCAAAGCCCTCTCTTTCCACCTCTTCATGGTTTCGCCGCGGTGGGGGTCCAACGCTCTGCGCCAGCTTCAGCTCGTTATTCCTGGGGGCGCGCTCACCTACTACTTGGACACCTTATCTCACCTTGCCGTTGCACTGAGCGCAAATGTGGACAGCTGGGGACGGTGCGTTAACCGTAGCTCGCTCAAGAGCCCTAGCGTGCTCATTTCCTGCAGGACCGTTGCCCTAGGCAGTCTATCACTCGCTGGTCTGACGGTCGCCCTCTTCTTCTACATCTTTCTTATGCCATGGATCAATAATGTCGCGACCGACGTACGCTTGCTCTCCATTCAATGCCTGCGGGAACCTGAAAGCGAATTTGCAGTTTCGGTCATGGCGAGAGTCCGGTGTGCTCTCGTCTGTGATTCGTGTGCGCATAATCTGCTCCCTCCCTCTCACACCGCGCGCTAACCTTTGGGTAGATGTTGACGTTTTCCATCGTAACTGGCTGGATCTCCATGGTATGGACGTTGGGGCAATGGACGGACTTGGGATACCCCAAAGCGATCGTTGGCAGTGAGTACCTGCTCGCGCAGAACGCTGTGCGTTTTACTCAATTCACTTCCTATTAGCGTCGGCCATCTATGCGTTGACCTTTGGCCTCCTCGGCCTCATCCCTGCGCCGGGCGTTCGATCTCAACGGCGGCCGGACTAGTTCTGCTGAAGGGGGACACAACGATGAAAAACGCGCCGCACTTGCGTGCCAATTACTTAGAAAATTTTCCACCATGTACTTTTTGCCATAGATGTATAATACCAAGTCAGGTCCAGGAAGACAACCAGCAATGCACTAAGCGTCTGTCTTGTTCCCCAGTCGAGTGCACAAAATCGGGGAAAGCCCCTGTCTCTTGCTTGGCTGCAGGATTCGAAGCAAACAAAGCGCTTCAACTTTTCGACTTCAGCAATTCAAGTCGGAATGGACGAAATAGACGCGCCTCGCGTGAAACGTTTCAAGGTTGGCTTATAGTTCTGTCCCTGAATAATTCCCTCACCGCTGGATCCAGCACCAATCTTATGCCAAAAGTCTCAAGGAAGTCCACCTGCCCTCGGCTCTCACTCAGACCCTGCTCGACAATGACCTCGAGGTGGGCTTCATGCTCCCCGTATCTCCTAGGGCACTCATTCAGACTGTTCAGGACCATGAATCCCACTTCTACACCTCCCTGGAGCATTGGAAACAACTCAACCTTTCCCCCGGCTTCATAAAATTTGCCCAGCGTGCAGGACCTCTATCTGCGTCCATGCCTCTGCTTCTCCACAACTGGCAAGATATCATGCAACTCTGGGTAGTAGCGTTGGATGAATCCGATGATGAAGGCCTCCTTGCAGTCCTGGAGTGCGTTCGTAACATTCTACACCGAGTACGCGCTGCTAACTTTGCCCGTTCAAGTCTGCTTCAAAAAATAACGCACGATTTGCGCATGACCCTCTCGCCCGCGTACCTCGATCCCGTCCTGCCGCGACTACTCGCGCTTTTGCTACGTTCCAAAACGATCTCCGCACCCGCGCTGACCGTGCTGCTTGCCACATTTGCCGCGTTATTCAAGTTTCTGTTGATTCCTGCATCATCCACCACGGAGCTACAGTTGCTGGAGGCGACATGGACGTGTATCCGGGATATCCTACCGCGGTGTCTCCCCGAAGTGCAGAGGGCCATGGCGGAAGTTTGGGGAGGAGTATTGCGACGGCTCAAGCCGGAAGCCAAGGAGAGGGCTGTTGTGCTGCTGGCCGAGAGTGTAATTGCACAAACGGAGAGTGAAGTTCAGGACGCAGCCGCGTGGTGTCTGGTATACGCATGCAAGGTGTGTCGGTATCTCTTCGCCTATTTCTAAATGTTCATGTTCCAAACAGTCTGTTTCCCAAACGCTTCACACGTCTACAGCGTCTATCGTTCTTCCTCTTATCAACTACCACCTCGCTTCCCCGAGGCCGTCCTCCGGCGACCCGACTCCCAGCACGTACGCCCTCCTCCGACGTCTTTTGACTGCCCTTATCCATCACGTTCGAAACGCGGAGCATTTTTCTGCCGTCGGGGACGTTCTTGTATCCAAATTCATACTGCTGGCTCAAGAGACATCGCCCGAGGACCTCGAGACGTTCCGGCGAATGATGGATCTAATATCCATTCCCGCTGCTGTCCGTAACGGTTCGCGACTAACTCGTAAATAACGTCCCCGTTTCCTCCTTGTTGTTGTGTTAATATCCTGCAACAGAGAAGCATGCAACAGCCCTCCTGGCGGCTTTCCCGTCGGTGCTAAACACATCCCTCCCGTCCCAGTCACTGCACATCCGCGCCGCCTTGCTACGTCTCGCTACTGCACTCCTCACTGCATCGCCCGAAGCAAATCCGGCTTTCTGGATGGGCAAGGGTCGCGAGGTCTTGGATATGGTGTGGACGGCGAGTTCCGACGGCGCCATTCTATTCGCCATTTCTTTGACCGGAACGCTCGCAGAGCTTGGATGGGCCGGTTGGCGCGCGATCGGTGTCCCCGTACTCCTCCGGGTCTCCTCCAAAATTCTGTCAGCGAAGGACGGCTCTGAGGAGCTACAGCAGAAGACCGTGGCGTTGATTGCCGACCTCTGGCGGACGAAGAAACTTGGCACCGGTGATGGAGACGTGGTGTGGAGGAATTGTGTCGAGACTTGGGGCGTTGGGAAGCTTAGAACGATGGCTGGAAGCGTTTCGTCCCTGAGCTGGGACGAGGCAACCCAATTGACGGATATCCTCACCCTTTCTTCGTTCTTTTCTCAGTCGTCGGGCGTCGCACCCGTTCTTATTGAACTATGCGAAACCCACCTCGCGCCGGGGGATGCCCCTGCCTCCGGTCCTACTCACTCTTGGTTCGCAGGGACATGCATGCGCGCTCTGTCCCGACGGCCGCCTCCCGAGTGGCAAAATCTCGACCTTGCTCGTTGGGTCAGGACATGCACGGCGGTGGGAAGCGAGTGGGCAGCATCAGCCGACATTCTTGAAGCACTGGCAGCCCTAATGACGATCAGGTATGAATCCGCCCGTTGCATTGTACTTTTACTCATACTGATCCAGGAGTGGGACCGAGATCGAGATCGAGGAGATCTACCCAGCGCTGGCGCCGGCCATCTTGTCCCATTCACGCGCGCTACGATTGAGTGCTTTGCGGCTTCTCGCGGCTACACAACCATCCGATGCTCGGGAGATTGTCAAGCGATGTTTGGCTGGTGAGGAGGTGCCATTAGATGTTCAGGGAGTCAGAGAACGCGTTCTGCGTATCGGAAGGGTGGAGACTGTAGTGAAGGACAAACAGAAGGAGACGGATGTCGGCCCTGACTTATGTGGCCGATGGCTTGTTGGTGCGAATCCTTTCTTTTCACTCATGCAGCACGACTCACCGTTTGCGTCCAGCCCAGCTTAAAGTGAATTTGCGTCCGCTTTGGTCGCCTGCAGCCGGTGCACTCGCACAGATGGCACAGCGGTTTGGCGACGAAATCTGGCGATTGCTTTTCCAGGAGCTGCAGACGCTTTACTCGTCGTCGACTCCAAGCGATAGCCCCGAGGTAGAGCAGCTGGATGAAGAGGAAACTGGAGACGAGGACAAGGATCCTTGGGAGGAAGAGCGCACATGGCGCGATCCAAGTGCTCACAAGCTGCGTGGTGTCGTAGGAAAGTGGCTCACTGCGCAACATAATGCGCAAGAGCTTGTTAAAGTGAGTGGAATCCCCTGATCGACTCAATGAACTTCATCAATTTACCCTCCATCTAGTCGCACACCCGAAGTGACCGGCTGGATGCCCAAACATACGAGTCTCAATTGCTCTTCGCCATGGGTGAATGCCCCGCCCTGGTCCAGAAACACAACCGCGACATTGTGCCTTTCTTCCTAAATCTCGCCACTCCTCCTCCGGATACCTCCTCCAAACTTCCTCGGCACAAACTCACCGCATGGCTTACCCTCTTCTCGAAACTTGGCAACCCGAAGGGCCTCCGGTCATCCGAGGCTCTTCGGGAGATATACATCACCAACCTATCCCATGCGGATCGCGCGCTACAGTCTGTCGCCCTCTCCTGCATCCTGACCTTCAAATCCCCTCGCCTCGCGCCATATGAGGCTCAAATGCGCGCGTTCCTTGATGATACCCGGTGGCGCGACGAGTTGATGCGCCTAGATCTCAGTCAAGTCGAGCAACAGGATCGGGAAGAGGTCGTGGATGTCATCACCCGACTTTTATTCGGGTTGATGCTCGAAAAGAAGGGTCGTTCGCGCGGCGCCGACCGAAGAGCCGCCGTTCTCGGGACGCTTGCGGGTTGCACCGACGAGGAGCTCGGTCTCGTTGTCGATTTGATGTTGCAGTCCCTCAAGTCCGACCGGACTTCGCGGCAGCAGCAGCCCTTTGTCATTCAAGAGGTCCCCAGCGAAGTCTCGGAGAAGCAGCAGATCGGGTTCATTGGACTCCTTGGCGATGTTATCCGGAATTTGGGGCCACGGCTTGTCGCATATTGGCCAGCATTGCTTGGGGCGACGATGGACTTTATCGCCCGCGCCCAGCTTCGGATCAATTCTGCCGGCCGGGCCGAGGAAGATGAGGACGATGATGCTGAGGATGAAGCGAATGAAGGCGCCGATGAGCTCGATTCCGCGCCCTCTACCTCAAAGACATTGCGGTCTATCCGCCAGCTTGGGCTCAAGCGATTCGCAGACTTTTTCCGGTGTCCAGTGCAGTTCGATTATGCGCCGTATATGCAGGCCGCTTTCTCTGCGTTCATCTCCCCGCGTCTTGCCTCTCTTGACCGAGAGAATACGCAGTCGCCCTCATCACTCATGGAGCTCTTCTACGTCTGGACACTGAATGGCGAACGTGTCATGTTCCTCGCGCAGTACGACGACCAAGTCTTGCCCAAGATTTATGACTGCCTTGTTGCAACGAATGTCAAACCGGCAGTCGTTTCAAAGATATTCGATATTGTCGAAAAACTGCTTGCTTTTTCCACAGTAGATCCCAATGTCTCCGAGAAGGTTGTCAAACCGCACGTGTCCCTCCTCCTCAATAACCTCGCAACTCTCGTTGAACGCACGAAAGGCACGGCAGCCGTGTCGAGCCCCCTGGGCCAGCGACAAATCAGTATATTGTCTGAGATTGCCCAGTACTCTACCGATGCCTCTCAAGCATCCACTTTACTCACCCTCTTCGCGCCCCTTCTCCGCAAACCTCCCAAGGTCGTTCCCGAGAAGGTCAAGGTCGACCTCTTGAACATCATCGGCACGCTCATGCCCCTGATCCCTGACCTCTCGGTTTCGACCTCGGAAATCCACGTCAAGACATACGAGTTGATCTCCCAATTGTTCCAATCCCTCCGCTCCCGGGCTGCTCGTATCAGCCTTGTCGGCACCCTTCGCCGTCTGTCCCTCCTCGACACATCCTTGGAGCGTTTGGCGCAAACTCTAGACTCCCTGAATGCCTATTCGTCACGCAGAATGGATGAACCCGACTTTGATCGTCGACTAGCCGCTTTTGCCACACTGAACGAGTCCTTGTTCAAGGGTCTTTCCTCGACAGAATGGCTCCCTATCGTCTACAGCATGCTGCACTTTATCCAAGACCCCGCAGAGCTGGCTATTCGAAACAACGCAGCGTACACTATGCGTCACTTCGTCGATCTCGTTGCTGCCCGTGAATCACCCGAGCTTGAAGTGATGTTCACCCGAGTTCTGTTCCCCGGGATGAGAAACGGGTTGCGGTCGAAGAATGAGCTCGTTCGCTCGGAGATCTTGGGAGTCCTCGCATACGCTATCACTAAGTGCGAGGCGATTAGCTTCTTGCAAGAAATGCGGGTTCTGTTGGCGGGCGGGGACGAGGAGGCGAACTTCTTTAACAACATACATCACATCCAAATCCACCGTCGCTCCAGGGCTCTTCGGCGGCTCGCTGACCAGTGCGATGAGGGTCATCTTCGCAGCAATACCCTCGCCGATATTTTTGTGCCGTTAGTCGGCAATTACATCACAGCCACCGCTTCCATCGACCACCACCTGGTGAACGATGCGATCTTGACGACTGGTCGTATGGCCAAGCATCTCGCTTGGGGCGCCTACTATGCTCTGGTCCAGAAGTATCTTCGGCTATCGAGGGCCAAGGATGCGTCCGAGCGGGTCTACGTTCGAACGCTGGTGTCTCTATTAGACAATTTCCATTTTCCGATGGAGGACGCGATTCCCGTGATTCCGGAGGCTCCTGAAAATGAGGCCGACGAAGATGGCGTTGACGACGAGGACGAGGACGCCCCGGTTCCGGCTCCACCTCCTGTTTCGACACCGTTGAACAGCACAACACGTATTGCCGATGCCGTCAATCTCCGTTTACTGCCAAACCTTCTCAATCATCTGGAAAAGCGCGATGCTACCACAGAGGATACGACTCGCATTCCGATTGCAATCGGTATCGTCAAGGTTGCGAAACATTTACCTGTTGCGGCCCGAGAGCCCCAAATCAGTCGCCTCTTAACGGTTCTCAGTCAGGTCTTACGGAGTAAATCTCAAGAGACTCGCGACCTTACTCGAGATACACTGTCCCGCATCGCTGTCAGCCTTGGCCCGTCCTATCTTCCACTCATGTTGCGCGAAATGCGGGCCGCGCTTCTCCGTGGCCCGCAACTGCACGTCCTGGCATATGTGACGCATGCGTTGCTCGTCCACGTATCCTCGGATGAGCACTCTGAGACCTTTGGTAATCTTGACGACTGCGTCAACGATGTGGCCTACATCTCAGCCGAGGTCATTTTCGGCGAATCAGCGAAGGATGTGCTGGCGGAGGAATTCAAAACGAAGATGCGGGAAGTCAGGTCCTCTTCTGCTAAAGGACTCGACTCCTTCGGGATCGTCGCCAAATACATCACGCCCCCTCGCATCAGTAGCCTGCTTGTTCCGCTCCGGGCGATCATGCAGACAACGGAGTCGGTCAAGGTGATGCAGCTCGTGGAGGACGTGTTGAAAAGGGTTACTAGCGGCCTCAATGCCAACAAGCATCTCATCCCCACCGAACTCCTCGTCCTTTGCCATACACTGATCAGCCAGAACGCCAAATTTCTCAAACAGGCGCCTATCAAACACAAGGCAAGGGCGAAGGGTGACGCTATCGTCCAGATAAAGCGTCAGATAGTCGAGCAGACCGACCATTATGCGAACAACTCCTTCCGGTGAGTCTCGTCCATGTTCCTTCCCAATATCCTATTCTAATCTGCCCAAGCTTCGTGACATTTGGACTGGACCTCTTCAATACCGCATTGCGTCGAAATCGGCTCGACTTTCACGACCCCGAGATAATCAAACGTCTCGAATCGATGGTAGTCGTCATCGGAAACACGCTGTACTCTAGTTCCTCGCCTGTGATAGTGTTTGGACTCAGATCGGCAGCGGGGATCCTCAAATGTCCTCTCAAATCACTCGCCAAATCCGTCCCCGTCTTCGTTCAGCAAACTATCGACATCGTGAAACAGGCCGGAAATACCGAATCTGAGGTGGTGCAGGTCGCATTCAAGTCCCTCGCCGTCATGCTGCGCGACGGGCCTGCGGTCCAGGTGAAGGAGAAAGATCTGGTCTATTTGCTAGAACTTTTGACACCCGACCTCGAGGAACCCTCGCGACAAGCCTCTGTTTTCGCGATGCTTCGGGCCATTGTCGCGCGAAAATTCGTTGTGCCCGAAATCTACGACGTCATGGACAAGGTTTCTGACATAATGGTGACCAGCCAGTCGCCTCAGGTTCAAGAGCTTTGCCGGAGTGTTCTGCTTCAATTTTTGCTCGACTATCCTCAAGGCAAGGGACGCCTCCGTAACCAGATGAACTTCCTCGCCAAGAACCTTTCATACGAGTACGAGAGTGGGCGCAAATCGGTCTTGGAGTTGCTGGGTGCAGTCCTCGCCAAATTCGAGGCTGGCCTTGTACGCGAATACGTCGATCTCCTGTTCGTTGCTCTCGTCATGGTCATCGCCAACGATGATTCGACCAAATGTCGAGAGATGGCTGCGCAGCTCACCAAAACACTCTTCTCGAGGCTCGATGACGAGCGCCGCAGGGTGATTGTCTCGCATTTGCACTCGTGGGCGTCCCAATCCGCGCAACCCCAGCTGGCCCGTGTATCTTCGCAAGTATATGGCCTGGTTATCGACGTTATGGGTGTCGACGCTCTGGTGTACATCCCAGGAATCCTGGAAGATGTTGACGCTTCACTCGAACGTAGTGGTCAGCAGCTCGCGGCTGTCGAAACAACCGAAGAGGATTCCATGGACGTTGATCTCGAGTGGCAGCTTCCCTACCATTCCCTCCTCGTACTCTCTAAAATCCTCCGCGTCTTTCCGAGCTTGGTGACAGACTCAGAGAAGCTGAAGTGGGATCCGGTGGTCGCCCATCTTCTGTTTCCCCACGCCTGGGTGCGGACCGCGTCCTGCAGACTCCTGGGCACGTTATTCACCGCCGTTCCTCCCGCACCACCACAAGACTTGGAATCTTCTCCTGTTTCCGGTCCCAAAATGCGGGATGTCGCAACGAAACTGTGCTCTCAGCTGAAAAGCGAGCATTTGGATGAAGCCCTCAGTCTCCAGGTCGTCAAGAATTTGTTCTACATCGGAAAGTGCTTCTACGCCGTCCCCTTGTCGCCGTCGGAGGCGCTGGAGGCCGATAAAAGTGCTCCGAGCGGCGAGGAAGAGGTTCAGGACGCAAAGGATCTCAATCCTTTGCCCTGGCTGTTCTCCAAACTCTCCTACCAGATCCGGTCCGCCCATATTGCCCGGCGAAACCGATCGTTCAGCTCGGTAAGATACATGTTTAGCCCTCGTCGGAACCTCCCACTGAAATTACGCAGCCGAACTGGTCTCAGCAGCCGCTGGCGGCTTTGCGATGGTTTGCGGCTATGGCGGCGCATATGGAATCCGACCGGCTGGAAAAGTTCCTTGTGCACATCCTGACTCCTGCTTATCGAATCGCAGAGGACGATACCATCCGCGACACTCAAATGGGTATGTGGCTGTGCTTTATTTGCATTTGTAAATATTGACGCTCGATGGCTCCTAGACGAACTGAAGACGGTTTGCATCGAGCTGCAGGATCTAATTCAGTCCAAAGTCGGCACGACCAAGTTTTCAACTGTGTACAACCAGATACGACAGGGCGTGCTCGGAGTGCAGCGGGAGAGAAAGGCGACGAAGGCTTTGCAAGTCACCGTCAATCCGGAAGCCGCTGCAAGGCGCAAAATGCAGCGGAATTCAATCAAGAAGGAGAGCAAGAAACGAAAGAGCAGTACATTTGCGTGGGTGCATTTTTTCGTTCACATATCGGAGGTATCTGATTGCCTCCTAGAGACGGCAAAGGCAGGATCAAACGGAGACGAGAAGAATAAATTTGTACTTATCCATCGTATCTTACACACTTACTACTTACTTATCTACACGGGGCGAATTTACTCAAGCTTTCTTCAGAGCATCCTCCTCGCATAATTGATAGACGTTGACCAACCGGTCGTAAACCTTCGTCACTTCAGGTCTAGGTTCAGCGACGCATTGCATTCCGACCACCTCGCCACCCATCATCTCTTCGAAAGTCCCGGTCCCACCGCGCGCAGCGAGCCACCAAACGTACTTGGCCAGTAGTGCACCTCCCATCCCAGCCGCCTCTTTGGTTTGAGAGACATAGACTTTCATGTCGAAGAGGTCTGCAGCGAGCTGGCGAATTGTCTCGTTGCCGGAGGATCCACCAGTCACCACCAAACGATGCAGGTGAGGTGCATGCGGAGGCAGTATGGCTGCGATGCGCGAACGGATTGAAAGGAACTGAGACTCCAGGATCGCCCGCGGGTGTGCGTCGCCGTCGATACTCTCCACGCTCGATGGCTTGCCCTCTGTTACTTTGTAAAAGAAATTTCCCACGATATTGGGAGGGATAATCTCGGGGAGTGGGAAGTAAAGCCCCACTACCTGGCCTGGAGGGGTCTTTTCTACGGCCTCGTTGAAGAGGTGCCAATGCCCGTCGCAGTATTGGTCTCGCACTTGTTCGCGGGCAAGCGCGCCATTTTTGTAGCACAGCATGGCGATTTGAGCATCGAGGGTTGTGGGATGCGCCAATAAATGCGACGTGGTGAAGCGCTTGGGGGGGGTGTCCGCGGGAGGCACCGACAACAAGAGCGTCGTCGAAGTCCCCAGCGAAAGTAGAGCATCTCCGGGGGCTGAAAGCGAGACGACAGTCGCTGGGTTGTCGCCAGTGAATGGGGCGATGATACAGCCTATATCAAACTTTAGTTTGGATCGACTAGCGGAACATTGGGGTTACCTGGATCCAAGCCCCATTTACGCGACCACCACTGGTTAATTTTACCGAGGGTCGTTCCGCCAGGAACAGGCTCCGGTCCTAGCTTTGAGCGCAATTCCGGGCCTCCACAGGCGTTCAACAAACGGTCGTCCCATTTGCATGTCAGCACGTCCATTAAATTCATCCCGCTGGCGTCGGACACCTCGATGGGCGCGATATGGCCCAGGAACAGTGAAGGAATAAACGAAGAGACAAGCGAAATACGACTCGTCGCGGCATATGCATCGGGCTCTAATCTGCGTATCTGGATGCTATTTGAGTCATCGAGAGTTGACTCCAGACAATGGTTTTCCAACCTTGGCGATTTGGGTTCCGGTGAACCGTTCATATGCTCGACTTCCGCTAAGATCCGCAAGCGCTTGAGGGCCACCGATAGCTTCCTCCAGAGCCTTGCAATCTTCGGTGGTGGACGAGTCTTGCCATATTGGGGCGCGTTGGATGGAAAACGCGGCTGGAGCCAGCTGTTCTCTCAACGTGCGGGAAGCATCCATGTTGGCGAGTGCGCTCTCTGCGCGTGTGGACCAATACACGGATCCGTGTTGCTGAGTATAGCATAAGGAAGGCAGGCACAATAGGTTGGGCTGAAGCTCACCTGTCCTGCCCCGGATATAGCGACAATTTCTTCAAACTGAATCCCAGCCCCCTTCATCCTCTCCATGAGGAGATCCATCGCATCCAACCACATAGCCACGGGGGACGTCACCTCAATTCCGTTGAGCGTGGCACCATAGAAAGGGAGGAGATGATCACCTCTCCCTCCGCGGGCCCAAGGATCGCACCGTTGGTGGTCTTGTACTGGGGCAAATCGTTGTCAAAGTGGACTGCCGATTCGTGTACGACTGTAGCATCCTCTGAGATAATTACGGCTTTACACTGTTGAGTGGATAGATCGAGACCGAGGAAGAGGGGAGCCATGGGGCGATGGTGGGATGCATTCTGTATTTAAGCGAGCGCACGGACCGGTACCAGCCTGAGGGTTTGCCCGACATTTGACCGCCGTGACCTGAGGCCGAGTTCGCTGCTAGTACGCTCGCGGTATTTGGTGAAAGATTCTCTCAAGTCGAATAAACGTGAGCCCTGGTGTATAGCGCGAACGAAAGACAGAACCAGCATTGCCGCGGCTGGCCAGATTTGGGCGGCGATCATTACTGTTCCGGTGCTCAGCCAGTTCAAAGTCCGTTAACAGCTCCTCCTCGTACCACCATGAACAACCCATACGCATCCTCGGACTTCACTGCCAATAATCCATTTGTACTCGACACTCAATCCCGCTACCCCGACATAAATGGCACTCCCGCGCAGGACTCATCCGCCCAATTCACGCAATGGATGCAGCCGGGTGCACAGAGTCCGATGGGCATGTCTGGCCAGCAACAGATGCCTTACCAGCAGCAGCAGCAGCAGTTTCAGCAGCAGATTCCCCAGCAATTCAGTCCGGGATACATTCCGCAGCAGCAGGGCTTCGCTAGCGCACCCCAATCCCCGAGCCAGTTCCAGCCAACCAGTTCGTTTGGCCAGCAACTAGCCGGCCAAGTCAGCGGTAGCAGCTATGGATATCTGCAAGGGCAGAACACCGCGCAGTCGCCGGGATATAATCCCGTTCAGCAGCAGTTGCAGAACAATCCCGGGTACATCCCTCAATTTGACCCCTACGCCTCTATCGGTCAGGGATGGGACGGCTCTCAGCCGCAGCAGCAGCAACAACAGCAGCAGATGCAATCGCCCACCATGACCCCGGGCCCCACATCGACCGCCCCATTTACGACCTCCTCTACCGGCCAAGTGCATCCGCGGGAGTACATCCGCACCCACAAAGCAGAGGTCGAATCGTGGGATACATATGCGTGGAAGCAGCTTCTGAACGGATTCGATTCCTTGAAAGAGGCTTGGGAAGCGCGGAAGAAGGAGATCGAAGGGCACGTCTCGCAGCTTCAACAACAGGTGCAGCAGCAAATGCAGCAGTATGGTGGCGCAGCGTATGCTGGGCAGATACAACAGGAAGCCTCCAGACTACAAGGAGTGCGTGTCTTATTAATCTGCATCGACCCACTAATTATTGGTGCCATCTAGATGGCGAAACAAGCAGAATCGAATTTTGGTACGTCGCCACACCGTCAATCTCGAGCCCCTAGTTGAGCTTTTGGACCAGACTCCGTTGCCGCCTCATCGTTCCAGATGCACGAGGTATTCGCGAACTACCGCCAGTCGGCGGATATCGCCAGTAAGCGGCGGGTTCGTGAGGCTTCAAATGCAGCCATCACGAGTCTGCCAGATTGGCCGCCACTGGCGTATTAGTACTTCGCCAAATTTCCTAGTCTCATTCGATGTAACTCTAATGTTTGAACAATGTGGAATGTGCAACCTGTATCGCTCTTTATTGCTGTGTTAATCAATTATCAATCGTCAGAACCGCCAGCTAAATTGCCCGCAACAGTCCATCCTTTCAGGGTTCTACGCGATGCAGTACATGGTGCAAATCATTTCATATGATACAATTCGACACGGATATTCTATCCGCATTCTTGTAAAGTTCGTATAATTTACATGTCGAGTCTTCATGAGCAAATGTTCGGATACAGTCGGTTGGTTGGATCCTGTTTCGCGGCCTTTCAGGAAGGAGGGAGAACAGGGAGTCAAAAGAACGAACCTGAGGTATCCAGCCTCCTTCCAAACCTTTCTGGTAGCTGCACGAAAACGGTTAGTAGCGAATACAACAGAAATTAGAAACTGACGCGTACCTCCAGTCGTCAGAATTCTCCGCCTACAGAGAATTAGCTACAATAATAAGCATTATTACGAACCGCTTACCTTCCATGTCTGTTGAGTACTTATTAGCGGGTGTTCACTGCCCCAGAGGAAAACGTACCCAATAGATCCAGCCTTGAACACTCTCCCCCATAGTAACTTGCACCTCCCAGTACCTGAACGGCATCAAAATGACAGAGCGGCGTACCAACAAGGACAGCTTACTTTCGCAAGAAAGTCTTGTAATCACTAGAAAAGTTGGAGGAGCTACCGGTCCATCCGGCACAGCTACCTAACGGTGTGTTCGATTGGAACCAAGTCCCGTCCCACCGAGCGCCGACACCACGGCCGTTTAACCACTGCGTGCAGTCTGTGACGGCCGTCGACCTTGGGAGCAAATTTTAAAAAATATGCAGGGTGGAAGAAGGACGCAAAAACCATTCCCCCACAACTGTCCAGACGTTTTCGGACGCGAAGCTGGTGAGGCCTTGGATGCTGCTGCATGCGAACTAAAAGCCGGGTACGATCAGCAGAGTCGAGGACGATCGCAGGAAACGTACATTGATATGGTCATCAAAAGAACGAGATAGTTCTGGGACACTGAAAATTTGGTATTCGTGCTGAGGTCGAGGTAATGAGTGAGGAGTAATACAAAAGGATGGAACCCACATAATCCATCATAACGCCCTGCGAATCTAAGCTCTCAAGTTAGGTTGAATCAAGAGGCATAAACGAAGTACATGCTCGGAGATGTCAAGAAGTTCGTCCAAGACTAGAGTCGTGGTCAGAGAACGATTTATTTGGATGATCTCGGCGCTCACATTAACACCCAGAAAGCCGTCCCCAATCATGACCTTGTTGTCTACTCCGGTAACCGACCGGACGGCTGAATAGCCATCCTGCCAGTACTGTTTCAGGGTAGCCGCAAATGCGCTTGATGTAAACGCCGCAGGCTCGTTGAGTAGCTCGATGATGTCGACCATACCACCAAGATTCTCCGTAACGAATTTGATTCTACGAAAGATCAGTGGGCTGGTGAAGTGACCATAGCACATACTTACGTGTCCACTGTGCGCGTCACGTTGGCAGGATTATTCGCCCACTGGGGTGTAGTCCTTTGCCCCGAATTATCGAAGCCTGAGCGCAGTTGAGCGACTACGAATTGCGAGGGAATGGGAGCTCTCAACCATTCTGAGATCCCGGGGCGCCATGAAGGTCCAGAAGAACGTGGATGTTGTACTTCTTCGCCCAGTTGAGGGCCTTGAGGAGATATGGCCAAGCACCTGAGAAGAACCTTGAGTCTTTGAAGCGCGCGCAGAGAGGCGCAAACGCTAAAAACCTGTGGTGTACGGAGCTGTGGAGGTGCTCCCGCTGGTGTCGGAAGCACCCAAGGGCACAGACCAATACCCATAAGGTATTCTAAGCAAATTTGAGCATGCGCATACGACGGTCGGCCAATGCACATACCGCACGTGATTTAATCCTGCCCCCGCCATCGCAGCAAAGTCGTCTTCGGTTATCCACTGTCAGCACAACTTAATGCCAGGACGAGTCGAACCAAATTGCCCCTCACCGTGGCCCAGTGGTTCTGCAGCACGCTCGACGCAGTCGAGGAATCTTGCAAGCTTCCGAAAGTATATTCGTCCACGATAGCATCGTTCCCAGTGTTCTGGAAGATGCTGGGGGTAATCCACGGCTCAAGGACGAACCAGCCGCCTCTGCAGCGATATTAATATGACACGGTCAAAAATGGACGAGGAAACTTGCAGATTAACGCCTCGTATTGGCGTTTTGCCATAAGCTGCGTCGCAAGTCAGTCTAATCGCTCCGTTGTTGGGAAAGGACCTGTTCCGTACCGAATGGCGTTGGACTGGGGGAAGCGCTGGCGGTGGGAGAGGTAGGAGGCGCGGTGGCGTCGCCAGCGCTTGTGGACGTTGGTTCGGAAGACGCGCCGGGATCATCGCCACCTGCCAATGAATTCTCGTTATGGGGGCGAAGGCGGCATTGTTGGGCTGCGTGAACCGGGGCTGAAAGAAGCTGGCAGAGGACCAGGAGGCCAAGAGGCAAAAAAAGCATTCACAATCGTGCAAGACAAAGTTGAACCAGGTAAGAGAAGATCACTCGGTAAACTCGCTCCGTACACGAGGCAACGGTTCGTAGATCCTCGTTACGGCATACATAGTCCCCGTTACAAAGTACAGTACAGTACAACCTCTCGCAAGCCCGTCTACCCTGAGCTCACACTAAAACGTCGGCAACTCGGACATCCTCAATTTTGCATTGGAGTAAGGCACCAGCTTGACCGAAATCTGGTTCCCAGTGCATTGGGCGGGACTGTTCGGGGGAGCAGCGGCCGAGTTCAACGCGACGGTCCAGTTTATTGGGCACACATTCGCGGAAATGGTGACGAGCGGGTTGTTCTGTGAGAATGGATATTGGGTTGTCCCGGCGGACGAAGAATCGCCGTTGTAAGTCAGACTGGAGGTCGAGATCGCGTATTGCCACGGTGAGGTTGCGGTGAATTGGAGGTCTTTGGCGTTCATCTGTTAGAGAATGTCGTAAGTGACGATGGAAGTTGTATATAAGAGGGTTCGAACGAACCGCGTAGGTGTTCAAGACAGTGGTGGAGAAAGCAATATCGAGCGAGTAGACTAATGGCCCTCTCATCACCGTGACGGCATTGTTGTATCTCGTCTGCGTCCGGATGCTCATCGGAATGTTCGCGGTCACTGTGTGGGCTCCCGAGGCAATATTCAAGACCACATAGCCAGCGCTGTTAGCAGTGGCTGTCTGGTTGACGCCGCCATCCACCGAATACGATATTTGCGCGTTCGATACCCAGGTCGGGACGCGGATCCCAAAGCTGAACGCTTGCTGCGCGGATATTTGGTATTTGAGGATTGACGAAAACGGATAGTTGGTCTGAGCATTAACAGTGACTTGGTTATTGTTCGCCAGGGTCGAGGAAAACGTCGTGGGGGAAAGCAGCGCATGGTAAAGCGTTCGGCTGTCGGGAGAGGTCATGTACGAATGGCTCTGGTATTGCAGGTCAGGCGAGTTGGTGTAAATGCTTTCAAAGTGCTCACGATGAACTTGGGCCAACCTTGACCGTGGTTAACAGTACAGCAAGGGTAGTTCGGAGCGAGACCGAAGGTGTTCGAGTCTGGAGAAGAATCAATCAACGGTTAACGCGATACAAACGTGCTCGCTAACCTGGTCCGTCAGTAGCAAAAGGACTAGGATCCAAGTGAGCAGCCTGGATCTGGTTGCTCTGCTGAAGGTATTGATGTTCCCAAGCATCATCCGACAGGGTACCAGGCAGAGCATTGAAAGCCATCTTCTCGACCATATCCGCATACTGGTTGTCGCCGAGCACGGTGTACACGTATTCGAAGGAGTACATGCTCTCCACCACGGTGCACTGAGTAAAAAAGTTAGTCGGAGCTCGAACCACAGCGCAAGGACGCCTCACCAGCTCAGATCCCCTTGAGGGCATCAACCCCGCGAGATGTTCATCCGCGCCGAGTACACCGCTGGATCTACCATGATACTGTTCAATCAGCGAGATACGAGTTCGCGTCGAGTCCAAGTCGGTCGAATCGTGGCTGTAGCGATAAGCGACTGCTTCTGACTTTATGGCCTGTGCGACATTGACACCTAAAGCGATCAAGTTCGGGGTCAAAATTCCCCACTGGAAAAATCGCGTACCATGGCCCTTGATATCGACGTGGTTCAAGGCGCTGGTAGGGAAGACGCCGGCGGTAAAATACTGTTTCCAGTTGGCTCCACCGTAGCGCAAAAGTTGAAGAATGTTCAGATACATGGCGTCCTGAACCCAAGTCAGGTTTCGTTCTATTTTGATAAGGTGCGCTTACATGACCGTTGGGGTGGACATCGAGCATCCATTGGATGACGATGGAACCATCTTGCCTACAGGTAGTCGGACAACATTGCGATCACTGTTGACAGAACTGCGTACCACCGTGAGATTCCCCACTCCTCGAGACCACTTCCGCCATTATTCAGCATGCCGTTCATTAGAATGAAGAATTTCTCGAGAGAGTTCAAGATTGTAGGTGCCGCTGTGGTGTTCGCTTGAGCGTATTGCTATTGTTGAGGGTGTGAGAAGGGCGTCGAAAGTTGGGCAGAATAGAACACGAACCCTGAGAGCCAATAGAGCGGGATATGTTCCCCAAAGCACCCGGGGATTGCTGTCGGGACCCAGCCACCCATCCGCGGTTTGGTGGGCAATGATGTAGTTGACCCATTTCCCTAGGATTAGGTCAGTGTTGAACGCAAAACTGCGCGACAACGAGGCTCACCAACGTCCCCAAGTAACCGTTGATCACCGAGTTGAAACGCGGTCGGGACAACGCCGTTAAGCCTGAGATAGATGAGCGGGAGTTGTCGGAGATGGGCGCATACGATACCAGTACGAGCCACTTTCACTGTAAATGCATATCGGTCAGAAGGCTGTTGAGATATCGGTCGCACTCGAGACGTACTGGAGATTGCTATAATCAGAACTGCCGCCGAGCCAGGTCGAACTTTGCACAAATGGCCAGAAGTTCTGCAAATTGCCGTGCAACCCGTTGGCCTGCAATTCGAGCTGGGTCTTCAGCCAGCTATTTTCCGACGGCTTGACTGCCCCGAGGGGCAGCTCGTTGTACTTGAAAGCGGCCACTTTTTATCCAGTCAGCACGGCGGTAACCCACCGACGTGGGAAGCGTACAGGGAAGCGAGGCAGCGGGGACAGGAATCGGGGTAAGAGTCCACTGTTGTCTGCCTATAGTGCAAATGTGATCAAAAGGGCGCCCCAAACAAGGGTGAAGATAACATACCTGACCCATCGTCACTGGTGAAGAGGTCGACGTATGTATCGGTGCACGCCGAGCCTGTGGAGAGATAGGTACCGCATGAGGCATCTCGACCACCTGCCACAACGATATTATAGGTGTTTGCAACACCCGCCACAGGCTTCAAAATCCACCTATAAAATAAGAGGAGAGTCGCTTGGTCGAGGAACTAGACACACCTTTGACGCCCAGATCCGTCATCCTGAGTGTAAAGATCCGTGGTCGTTGCTCCGGTACAGGTTTGGCAACTCAAGTAGTATTGACAACCTGAAGTCAATTGAGACTTGCGCTACTCGGCCGGACGACTCTGTTGCTCACCGGATATAATGTTGAATGTGTTGGTCAATCCGGGCACAGGGACGAATCGATAGCGTTGATTGTGACTTGTGTCATCGACCGACTGCATGCATTAATTTTGAGTATACCGTGCGAGGACGAGCGACTCTACCCAAAGATTTTGAATAGTCTGGTCGCATCCTTGGTTGCTCAGCATGTTGTTCAGAGGATTGCATCCCGACACTTTGCCTTTGGTAACTGAAGGTGGACAAGGTCAGAGGAGAAGCTCTCCGCGGTTCACCAACAGGCGCACCGGCGACATTGTAATAGATGGATGGATTCAGCGTCACAGTTTGTGCCCGAACGAGGGCCGCAAAGCCCACCAAGAGAGTCGGAACCAACATCACTTGGGTGGGGCAGAATAGGTAGCGGTATATATAGGTTTCGGGTCAGATTGTTGAGCAGGTTTCACCCTGCTTCAGCGCAATTGACCTCCTCGAGAAGGGTAGTCCACATGGCGAAAGTGGTCACCAGGTGTTGCCCGGGTGGAAGCAAAACAGCGCTCGCTGATACATTCCGGTTTGAGCACGCAAAGAAACAGTCGTGGGGTGTGATGTCCTCGATGAATTCCGAAGGGGCTCAGTTACTCGCAGGTATCCAGTTCTCCCAGCTTTCTAGCTGCAGCTTTGCCAGTATGATGGGATGCAAGGAAGAGCAAGTCGACAATTAAACTGCCATCCGGATCAAAATTCCCACGCCGCGGTTGCGCCGCAATGCCGCCATCAAATCCGTTTCGCAAAACATTTCGTTCGTATTTTATTCGGGAAGAGTAGCACCCAAATCAACCAATGCCCGTTTCTCACTAGCCCGCACCGTTTGGAAATGCATCGCAAGCGTTGAGAGGGCTGAACGTCGGGCTAGCAGCAAGGGAAATATAATCTTTCTCGAAGAGATGGGCCGTGGCTGAGCCTTCAACCAAGCTCTCCCGCCGAGCGCTGGAGGGGCGCTATCTTTCTGTTTCAGGAATGGATTGGCGGCTGGCGCCGGGGGTGTCTCGTAAGCTGCCAATTGCGCGGGTGAGAGGTCCCATGAACGAGGATGCAGGACCCCGAGTAGAATCTTCGACACGGCAGAAAGTCGTCGGTACCTGGCAGACTCGGTGAACTGCTGAAAGTGCGCAAAACGGAAGATATTACCTCCGATAATTACCTATTGCGTCCTTCCCGTCAGATGACATCAACAGCATTACAACGAGCTTACTATCGACAAGGGCCCAGTGCCATTTGTTGAGGACCCAAGCAGTCAACGCCCACAGGAGGAGCTTGCTTCGCATTACGCTGCCGTTGAAAAGTTGAGGTCTTAATGCATTACCGAGCTTTGTTATCCAATAGCTACTCAGGCCAGCGCCAAGCCCTGCACCGATACCACCAAGGATGACTTTGAATTGCGCCTGAGACTCTTCTTCGCCTGGAGGAGCAAGATATTTAGATCCTAAGCCGGCGAGAAGGTAGGCAGGCAGGTGCGAGATAAAGGCGGGGATAAATAACAGGAACGAGGGGTTGAGGAGGGTGCGCAAGGCGATGAACACGAAACGGACGATGAATGATTGCGCAGGAAATGAGCCGTATCCATGAATCAGTTGATCCACTTCGGCGTGAGTGAGATTGGTGTAGTGCAGTAGAGAGAAGTATTTTGTCAGTGCGCGTTTGACATTGACGAGCTCCGAATCTTGTTCTGGAGAGGAGGGTGTGAAGAGTCGAACGAGTCTGGAGGTCCGTTAAGGAATGAATGTTCAAAAAGAGGTTACGGCCCACGTTTGGTTGACGACGAGCCAGTCCTTCAGCTCGACATTGCGCTCGTCCCCCCATAGGATGTTTCTAGTCATTTGGGCGTCGTACAGAGTTTCCCTGAGAACGGTGATTACGAAAAGACTTATGAAAACAAAAGCTACTAACCAGTCCGGGGCATTTATGGTCAGTTTGAGCATCTGCGCCTCAACATCCTTCATAACCGCCTTCACCACAGCACGCTCCCCTTCAGGATCCAGGCTCTCAAACAAGGTAGCGGAGATATACGAAGCCATGTTAATGGGCAGACCGTATCTGCAATAGAAATTCAGTAGAGTTTGGACGAAAGAAGCACACTGCGCACTCGACATGAACCTGAGTACGCATTATCAGTGAAGGAATAAAACGGCTACAAAGGGCAGACTTACTCGACTTCTGAACTTGGCCTTGTTGGTATACACGATTCCGACGGGAATAATTACAATAGATCCAGTCTTTCCGTCCTTGTGTTGAGAGCGCATGAATTCAAGGGCAGCCCAGGCGGCACCGGTCAAAATTTGCGCGATAGCAGGTTCTGTGTAACTGGTGCCCTCGGGAAAAACACCGATGACCTGAAGTTACATTACGACCAGTTTGGCAGGAAGAAAGTTTCAGCATACCTGGTTGCGCGCCAGCGCTGCCGTGGACGCGTCGAACAGGGCGGCATTGGTGGTTGCGGAGTCCACCTTGTCCGGGTTGCGGCGAACTGGGATAGCGCCTGACGAGGAGAGTATGGGACCCAAGACGGGGTGCGAGAATGTCGTCGATTTCGCCCAGAAGGAAACCTTACGACGGTGGGGAATTGTGGCCGCTGTTTCGCATTCAGTCAGCGGATTAGAGAAAGTCTGACGCGCCTTACCGAGGGTAGCCACATCGATCAGCTCGTTGTGGTGGCAGGGCGTACTGTTGGTCGCAGGTGAATGGCGCGCAAGCTCTCACTTTTGGGTGTTGTACATAATTACGGGGGTATCCTTCGGGACGTTTTGGTCGCCAGCGTCGACATACGTCTCCGAATAGAAACCAACCAGAGCCCAGTCCGAGACCTCGTACGACGATTTCAGCGGTGGCGCCTTCTTCAGAGAGTACCCATACCTTGCGCAGAATTCGGTAAACGATTCTCAGTTCCATGAAGTCCGAGTTGAGACGAATCAGTACGATCATGTGAGAAGAAAACACAACCATCCGCCGCGTCCGCGTCGTTGGCATTCACATCAATTTGACAGAATTCTTATTGTACAGTAGTGTAGAACATGGAGTCCTCCAGCCGATGGTATGTACCAGTCCGTTTAATCCAATACGAAATTTACCCAGTACCGTGTTGTCATTGGTTGCATTTGCGAGAGTACCACTCCTTTGCACGCCCCCCGATCTCCTTCTTTGCCTCCTTCTCCGGTACACCAAGACGCTCCATCTCGTTTCTTTCCTCCTTGATGGCGTCCGCCGTGACCCACTTGATGAACGCCCCCGTCAACTTCATATCGTACGGGGAGATGGGATTTCCCTGTCGCGCCTGCTCCCCCTCGAGATACTCAATCCCCTGCTCAAACCGCCGCTCGCCAAGGGCGTAATCAGCGAACTGAGTCACCGCATCCGCAAGTTTGGGGTCAAGAATCCTTTGCTCCTTCGGCGCATGCGCGGTGGCGGCAAACTTCTCCCCTTTCGTTTTGAAGTTGCAGAGGAAGGTGTCATCGAACTCTCTGTCCTCGTCTTCGTCCATAAAGGCCGACCGCACCATCGTCCACACGATCCCCTCACCCCTGCCGGATATTGGCTGACCCGCATCATCAAAGGCAGCAGCAAAGGGGCACGAGTCGTAGACCTCCGTAGTGAACGCATTCATACGTTCAAAGACGTCCTCCGTCGAATTTCGGAAGTCGATGTCCACCTCAAATGTCTTGTATTGTGCGAGATTGTAGATGCGGTGATCAGGTAGGCTGCAGGACTTGTACTGGCGCATATCCACCCATCGGCCGTCAATGCGGATGTTGAAAATTGCGAAGAAGCGCTGTGAACATCCAGTCAGCAGTTGAGAATAAATTGAATCAATGAACCCCAACCTCCAAAGCAACGATGGCGACACCGACAGGCTTGTATTAGACAGAGGCGGCGTGGTATCGAAATGCAAAAGCTACCTTTTTGTACACCCCTCCCCGCAATCTCGCCCGCAATGTAAATTTCATCGAAATGTGTCGTCCCGTGGACAGCGAGCACCTGGTCGACCAGGGAAGCCAGAGGCGCCTTGGAAAGCAGCGCGAAGGTGCCGCAATTGTCCTTCTTGGAATCAGTGATAATCCACGAGCGCGACTGGATCTGTGGATGGCTGGTATCGCCGTTGCTGAAGACTGCGGCTCTCGTTAGTGGACTTTGGTCGAAATATCACGCGCGTCTGCCCACCTATCGTCGCGTTGGTACCATGCAACTTGACTGTGCCCATGAAGGTAGCCCTTGTTGGTGGTCGCTTCCTCGGAGCGGTCGTGTCTGGAGACTCGGCACCATCGTCCTGAGGACGCCAGTCGAGGGCGCGTACATAGTCTGTCCTGAAGTTCTTGAAACTAGGCGTCGACGGATATGGGATATGAGCCATGGGATCGAAAGGATGGAGGTTTCACTTGTAGGGAATTTGCTTAAATGCGAATGTACCCGAGTCAGGAAAATAAGTAGGTGAGTCAAATCGCGTCGAAAGTCGAAGCAGCTTCAGGGGGTATTGGCATTGAAGGCAGTGAATCAGTGATAGTGGAGACCGCCCAAGCCTTTTACCAGCCAGATACAACGCGGTGCAGGAAAGGGCGCATCAACTATCTCCATCAGATTGCACCGAACCACTGACCACAACAGGCGTGTTTTCGCTCTCTGCCCAGAACATAACATTGCATACAACCATAGTACATGCGCATTCAAAGGATAGAAAATATACAACATACATACATGCTACTCACCTAGTTAAATCATAGATTAGGATTAAATGGCCACCCTCTTCTTCCGATTCTCGCGTCTCTTCTTCAGCTTCGCAAACAACCCTCCCTTGGGCTCACGCCGATCGCGCCTCCGCCCCCTGCCCTTCTTCGTGTCCAGCTTCTCCGACCACTCTCCATGCGCCTGCGCATACGTCCGCCAAACGGTCGTCGACATGAACGTCTTCTTCAGCGACTGCGCTCGTGTCCTCGCGATCTCCGCCCGCGCCTTGAGACGCTCGCCAGCATGGGCGACGAGCTGCTCGCCCTTGTTCCTAAGCTCCCGCGCCTTTCCCTTGGCACGCTCGTTGCGATAATGAAGTCGCTCGCGCAAAATCTGGGCGCGGCTCTTCGAGTCCGAGACGATCAGCGCAGTCTGGTGACCAATGGCGCGCATGAGGGCGTCGAGGGCTCCCATGAGCTCCTTGAAGTCCCGACCAACGACCTCCTCCAAGGCCTTCATGGTAGCATCGACGACCTCGGAGAGCGAGTCGACCAACTTGAGACTCAGCGACGTCACCGGGACCGATTCCTCGCCAGGAAGGGCAGCAGCCACCTTCTTGACAGTCCCGCCCACCAAAGGAGTGTGAGTAGGAGGTGACTTGGGGGACGCAGGGTTAGAGAGCGCCGTGCCTGGCCGGAGGATGACGTCCTTGGTCGACTTGGCCTTCTCGGCCATCGGCTTGGACTGGCCGGCCAGAGACCCGGTGCTCCCAGATCCGCACGCGACTGAAGGGGATGGCGCGCTAGAAACGGTGGCGACTGGAACGGAGACCGCCGTCGGCGTCGCGGGATTAAACACCGCGAGGGCAAAGTCCTTCAACGTCGATGGCATGATCGCGACGTTGGTGATGGGAGGGGCGGTCGTGAGAGGGGCTACCGAAGAGTTGGGTGCAGTCCCAAACATGTCCCAGAATGTGGACGCCGTAGTTTGCGGGGGTAACAGGGACAACCGCCGGAGTTGGTGCAGGCGAGCGGAAGCCGGTATTGACCGCAAAACCCATGATCAATGAAAGTAACGCAACACTGTCAGACAGTCTGTGTGAGCAAGGGCATCGGAGGCGAATGAAAGGACGTACAACGTTACTGCATGAACAGGTCTCAGCTGCTCCAACCTCGCAAAAGGTTTCCTCGGGTGACAAGGCAGCAACGGAGCCAGCTCTTGATAGACGAATTGGGGGTCGACCGAATTCCGCGTGTCGTCGCTGTCTACGAAGAGCTGGGACTCGGCAGCTTTGATCAATCGCAGTGTTTGGACGGCAGGAATATCCAGCGAAGACCAACTCTCCGATGCCTTGGAGGGATCAGGAAGGACGTCCTCAACAGAGTTGTCGATTGTCGGGAAAACAATGGGAAGGTATAGGGTGTGCTTTGGAAGACTGTAAGCCGAGGATGGCAAAGATATGATTGCCAACGATGGTCTGGTTAAAGTCTGTGAACTCGGCTGGAAGGCCAGGATGAAATTAGTGAGAAGATAAATGCAAAGGAGGGACCTACAACATTGAGATCGCCTGAATCAAGACGTCTCAGTAAACTCTCCTTATCTTTGGGCGACAGTAAGACGCCTCCAGTCACGAAGATGGACAAGAGCCATTGAACAAAATCGCGCGACTGCGGGGTAGATCCATATAGGACGACATCAAAGTCTTTGATCTGGTTATCCCGGTGAACAGTCATTGGCAGCGGACCGGACCCGGCCATTGCATCGGGCGGAAGGTGGCGGCTGGACTCGTCCTTGAGCGGGGATCCTCGGCGTACGTCTGGGAGGAGCTCTGTGGTCATCGGCGAATTGGGATCATCGACCGTGATACAGTGCGTTTCCGCAGACGAAACGGCCTCGTAGGAGCGATTGAGCTCATCTCGGGAGCTCGTGAGGGGATCAGGGAATGATAATCGGAGATCGCGTAGCGAATTGTGGACGGTAGAGCTGGAGCGGGATGCGCTCAGGGTGCCGACGAGGCTCTGCTCGAGTGCAGTGGTTACGAATTGTTCATCCGAGACAAGGGTGGTGCTATCGAGCACGGGACGGGGAGCGGCGTGCTCCGCAGCGGCGAAGGCGGCGACGACTGGATCAGCGTCGGGGATGGTGTCCTCGGGGGTGTCGTCTGCAAAGCCCTCCCAGGCGTCGATTTCACCCTCTACAGAGCTGCCGACGCTAATTGACGATCTGCGGGATGGTGGGAGGTCATCGCGGTCGCTGTCGCGGGAACTAAGGGAGTCAGTGTCAGACAAAGAGTCGACTTCAAGCCACTCGTCGGACAGGTTGTCGAGCTCAGACATCGAGGATGGTGGTGGTCAAGACGAGAAAGGAGAGAGAGTCCTTTTGTAGTCAACGGCATCCCCCGGATCAGCTTTATCGCTTCGCCCAAACATGACCTCTCCCCATGGCCCTTGCCCTCCTCACTCTCCCTCAAGATGTCCTTCTCACTATTCTGTTGCTCTTGCGGCCAGAGGATATCTTAATTCTCAGCCAAGTAGGTCCAAGCGCCGTGTCTCGCATCCTGGACCGCAATTAAATAAACGTAGACATGTCGTGTCCTCCACGAATTCACAGCAAGTGACTACGTTTGGCATTCTGTCGCCACGGACCCGGCGCTTGACATTCCACCCTATGTAAATCGTTTTGATCTCTCCGGTGCAACGTTGCAAACGATAGTGACACGCGCTTTGCGCGTCGACCACAACTGGCGCAGAACCAATCCGCGAATAAAACAAATGACGCGTCTCGCGGATCTGGATGGTGTCTCTCAGATGCAGTTCATTGCCTCTCACTGGCTCGTCGTGTTGCGCCGTTCCTCACTGTCCGTTTGGCGCGTCGCGGACACCAAACAGGCGTACCTTGCAGCAGCCATCGATCTCCCAGGACCCGCAGTACCCTTGAAATTTGCCGCCGCCATGCAGCGAGGATGCAGGGAGGTTCTGATTGCTGTCATCTCGCCCTCAAAATCGGGCACCCTGCTCTCTGCCTACACGGTATCTTTAAAGTCTCAACGGGAAGACGCCGACATATTTCCATCTTTACGGTGCAGCATCTACAAGCCCCAGTCAGAGGGACGTTTCTACGAGGTCCACGTCTGTGGTTCCGTCATCACCGCTGGCATACCACAGTTCATCGACGGTGTCCTTAGTCCTGGAGCGTACCGTATCTTATTTATCAACTATCTCACTGGCGTACAATGCATCATCGATCCACGACTTCCTGAAGTGAGTTTCAAACAGTCCCTGCGCCGCCAGACGTCTCATATGCTAGTCATTCACGCAACTGCATTTCAAAGTCTACCCCAACCAGCTCGTTCTCGCCGGCGTTCGCAACCAGTCGACGCTCGTTGTACGAACACACGATATTCCCCCTAGCGTCTTGCATGACAAAGTTACAACCAACCCAGTGGTGTCGGAGTGTTCACTTGAGCCTCCGAGTGCCGAGTACGAGAGTCCCACCATCTCCGATCTAGATTATACCCTGTCCGCAGACTCGTCACACAACTTGCCACACATCTCCTCGGTCTCGTTCCATTCTCTGGTTCGCATGGCGGACGGCTACGTCGTCCACTTCCCGCTGCATCGCCGCGCCTCTGAGGACGGAGCACCCGGGAAACCATCATTCGCATACCCCCTCGCCACGCACCCGAACACATCCGCTGAAATTGTGTGTCTGGGGGAAACAGGCAGTCGCGCAGTTTGGCTGGAACGTCGTTGGAGTACCGATGAATATACGCTGATGAAGGCCGCCTTCACACCCGGTGGAGGGGAGCCGGCCGTTGTGGAGCCTCTACTGGCGCGACACATGGCTCTACCCTTCCAGCTGCACATGTGCCAGGCTCTAGCTTTTGAAGAGGCGACTGGTCGCGTCGCGTTGGCAGTTCATACCGGGGAATTATATATACTGCAGTTTTGACTAGCTTTTTCTCTGGTGGACTTTGTGTACATTTTCTACAAGAGTTGGGAGTGGATTTGTAGCGTTTAAAGTGTATTTTACGGTCACACGAACAGTATTGCAGATTTAGCCTCCGCTTGTGCCATCAAAATCCATTTCAGGACACGCCCTCGAGATCGAATCGCGTCGATCCGACTCAGCTTTTCGAACGAGTCATACCACCCAGTGGGTCCTTGCAATCTTGCTTGCTCCCACTACCCACCACCATCGATCCGATGGAACAAGAACTGGACCAAGTCGTCCAGGCAATCACCATTGCATCGGATCCAGCCCAATCTGCCCTCCACCAGCAGGCCTTGAGCTACCTGGGCACCATCGAGCGCAATGCGGAAAACACCTGGAGACTAGCCCTCCCTCTTTTCGTGGACTCAACCGCGGATGGTACCAGGAAATACTCGCCAGAAGTCAGATTCTTTGCCCTCAGAGTGTTGGATGAATTTTTCGACAACCGGTGAGTGCATCGAGTTTTCCTATTGCCCCGATCCATCCGCCATTCCGTTGGGAGGACTTCTCCCAGGGTCGCGCCACCTCTGTGGGCTGTCGAGGAGAGTTCGAAAAAAATCTCGGATCGACCCTCGTTTGTTATATGTTGCCTTTCAGACGCTTACTTGGCTCTATCCGTTCAGATTCGAGCCCCTGGATGACGAGTCCTTTCGCACAATCCAGCAAAGTCTAGTCGCTTACATCCAAAGCGAATATGTTTATGGCGCGGCGGAAGCCAACTCATCCTGTGAGATCTATCGTCCTCTCCTCCATCGCCGTCGCTGAAGACGCGCCATCTAGTCCTCCGAAACAAATTCTCACATACCCTAACGCTTTTCTTCCTTTGCACGTACATGACCCCCGGCCAGTGGCCAACGTTCTTTCCGGACCTGTTCTCACTCATCCGCCCCGCGCAATCTTCCTCCTCGTCTGACCCCTGCATTCAATCGCCATATCATCCTTCTATTTTTCCACATCGTCCTCGAGATTTCGGGAGAAGTGGCGGATCAAATGCTCAAATCCGCCCGGACGTTCAATCAGGCTCGACAAACACGCGACGCGCGCGTGAGAGACGCTGTGCGCGAACGCGACGCGGCGGGGATCAATGAGGCGGTCTTGACCATCGTCTCCGAGGGCGCACAGACGATGAAGAAAGGCGGCGCGTCTACCCGCGAATTAGAAGCCGCGGTGGAAGTCGTTGATTTGGGCATCCGGACATTGGATCCTACGCCGGTATGCGTTAATTCGCTTCACTCTGCGGGATAAAGTTGACCGTGCGCCTTTCAGGATGGATTGACATTAATTTGACTGTCACTCCGACCACCGTTCCATTACTATTCAATCTCCTCGCCGATCCGTCCCTTCCAATCCGATTAGCAACCTGCGTTGCATTATCGCGAATTGTTTCGAAGGGACTCAAGGAGCCCAACGACAAATTGCAACTGCTCAAAGTACTGTCTCTAGGTCAGGTCATTGACGCTCTGGAAATCAAGACACGAACAGAGCAGCTGGAGCGGAAAGATACGGACGAGGGAGAAGAGTCGTACCGAGAAGCTCTCGGAAGACTGCTCAACATCCTTGGTCTGGAACTGACCAAGTTGGTCGAGGTGAATTTATCCGCGCTACGTCCTGGAAAGTCAGATTGATCCTTTTTATAGGAGCCCACTACGGAGGATATCACCTCCGAAGCGTCTGTTCTCGTCGCTCAGACTCTCCCGATCTTGCTCCGGTTCATGGCAGATGATTATGACGATACCTGCAGCACGGTCTTCCCATTCCTGCACGTCATCCTCACTGGCGTAGGGTTTCTGTTTTCCCTCTCTGTCACCGACCTTAACCCTTTGCGTTCAGTACAAGCGCAGCCGCAAATCGTCGTCGGAACCCCTCGATGCAACCAAGCGGTCCTTCTTGACGTCGCTTTTGCAAGTTATTCTGGCGAAAATGAAATGGGATGAAGAGACGGACATGGAAGATCCTGACGAGGAGGAAAACGGCGAGTTTGAGGCTCTGCGCCGGGTTTGTCACTGCCTGCACGCCTTTAGAATCCCGTCCTCAATATCTCGTGCAGGAACTACGCGGCTTGATGGATGCTATAATCGTGGTCGATCAAGAGCTTGTCACCGAAGCAGTCCGCTCGCTGGCCCTCAACACTATCGGAGCATTCCAAAACGGTATTGCCGTCAAATGGAATGATGCGGAGCTTGGTGTCTACCTGGTCTTCATATTGGCGAAATCAACAAAGGTAAAACTATCTCACCCCAATGATTGACATGCACTTACACCTTTGCAGTTGGCGTGAAGGGCCGGCCAGTGTTCTGCCAGGGTGGCCCCCCCAATCGAAAGGGACAAGAGGAAGTCGGTCGACTACTCGGCCTATCCACTCACCCCTCATGGCGAGATGTTGTTTTACACTCATCCAGTCCAACATTTCCTCGTATCCACATCACAGCGTGACTTTGCAGTTTTTCGAGACCATTGTACGCTATCCCGACTTCTTCAAAGTGCGAAAAGAGTGTATTATGCCGACTCTAGAGGCCATGATCGATAACGCGGTAAATAGCTCTACCCGTTCACTGTCCTCTGAGATTCTGGCTGACCTGCTTTTCTAGCGGCTTGCACAACCCGGATGCCAGTCACCGTGGACGGGTGAATTATCTCTTCCACCGCTTCATCAAGGAAGTTAGATACGACAATCCCGGGCGACGTCGCATAACTATCGCCAACAGTCTCCGCGATCTCCTGCCCATAGAGGTTCAGCTTCCAGACGCTGAGGACTCGGACTCTTCGGCCGATCTTCTGACGGAGGCCATCAAAAACTCGGCCTTTGATTCTCAGTTATATCTATACGAGACCGTGGGCACACTCTGTTCATTGCTGTCCAAGACGCCAGACCAGTTGGCCGAGCTGCTACTCTCCTTCGTGAAGCCGTTGATGTCCGAGTTGTCGGACAACCTCCAGGCGTACAGATCGAAGGGCGCTCAGGACATTGTTCCAATCGTCAGGTTCACCACGACATCTTGGCGCTGGGGAACATCGCGAAGGGCTTCCCCGAGTACCCGACTCCAGTACCCGCCGGTTATGTTTCCGTTACCAGTCGACGTGTTTGCCGAGGTGGCTCAAGCCATTCTCGTGTGTCTCGAGGCCATGAACGTCTTCAAGGACATTCGTGAACGCGGTAAGTATTGCAGCCTTTTTTGTTCAGTACACTCTGACGTTCCAGTAGAGGCCGTGCTGCCTTCGCTCGCACTTTGGCTACCACGGGACCAATGTCACACATCTGATTCCCGCAACTCATGGCCAATTTGCTTACCCAGTTTGAGCCACCAGAGCTAGTCGACTTTTTGAATTTCATCGGGCTCTTGATCCACAAGCTCCAGGTGAGTCGACTTTTAAATTCCTGCCTCAAAATGCGACTGAAAAGTCGACAGAGCGATCTATTACTGTTCTGGACGAACTCATCGCTCCCCTCAGCGCCCATATCACTGGGTTGTTGACGCAACCAGTTTCCGGCACGGATGACCAGAGGGTTCGCATCGAGACAAAGAAGGCGTACCTCGCTTTGCTCAACAATGTCTTGTCTTCAAATTGCACTCGATATTCATTTCAGAACGTGAGTCTCCCTGTCTCCTCCGCGTAGTCAGTTCTGACATGGTCTCAGGGAATTCGGGACGATTCGACTCGTTGATGGAGAGCATGCTCAGCATTGCGGGGACCTTTCCGACCCGCCATGCCAGAAGGCCGCCGTGGTCTTCCTCAGTCGCTCCGTCACGACGTGGGGGCAAACTAACCCATTGCCCCCAACGGCAATGGGCTCACTACCGAGCAGAAGGGCCTGCCGGGGTTTGAGCAGTACATCTACGAACGTATCCTCCCCACCGTGTTCCGCGTCCCGTCCTCCCCGGAATTCAACCTCAAGGATGCGGGACACGGCCAGGTCCTACACGAAATCGCCAACTTGCTGCAGACCGTGTTCAAGACGCGGGGGGGCGAGGCCAATGAGTATTTCCTCAGCGTTTTCCTTCCGGCTCAGGGTTGGCCACCAGAGACGGCCAAGACTTTATGAGCAAGCTGCGCGACCTCGATGGGAAGTCCTTCCGAAAATACTTCACCGATTTTGTGCGCTCTTCTCGTTCAGAATCCTAAGATCTTTGCATGTCCTTATACTTACGCTGTTTTCTTTTTATCAACTACATCTAACCTATCTTGCATATCTCAGCATCTACATATAAAGTAATCGTAAATCTGAAATCCGTACCTTGTATTTTTGCATCTACAAATCCAACAGCCCCGGTCGTGTCTGTGTGTGTCTCTATCGAGCGAAGACCCAGTTCCTGGTCATCTGCCATATTTTCGGAGGTGCAGGCCTACAACGCAGATTCTATCGTATTAAAGCACCGGCTCTCTAGACTACTATCTCTAATTATAAGTTGTGGATAAAATATCGAACGGAGGCTCAATACGCGGTTAGCAATAGACTTCATGGCACCGTCAGTAGAACCGGATGCTGACGGGCAGTTTTCCATCTACCAGCCGTCGGTGGACGATGTTTGACGTGAAGCTACTCCACTGTTTACGGCCGTTATATCCCAACTAGCCAGGTGAATGAAGATGATAACGCACCCCATTGCCAACGAACACAGCAGCCCTCCGCGCGATATCCATATCTACCGCCCCGCTCACCTCAGTCTGCTCCGCGTCCAGTTGCAGGTCATGGCTAGATACGATCGTCGACCAGCCGTCCTTCCGGAGCGCCTCTTCCAACTCGTCAAGCCACTCGTCGTGCTCGTTCGTCAGGAGGTACAGCACGTCGAGTGTTTGCGATTGAGAAGCGCGCAGATAATCCTCCCGCGCATCCCGAACTTTCTTTAGGATGGCATCGGTCCCGGGCGAGCAATGCTCCATTGCTCGTTCGATGCGATCGGGGTGGTCCTCGGGAAGAGGCGTGAAAACGTCGGGCAGGCTCGGGAGGAGATCCCAGGAATAGAATGTTGAACCATACGATGCGAGGGCTTGGCAGGACTGTTTATAGTCTCCCCGGCGAATGTGCATCGCTAGCATACGCGCAAAGGGGTTGTGGGGGCCAGATTTAGGACCTCTTGGTAGGAAGAGGTTCTTGTTTCGCGCGACGGCGGACTCTACTATCGGAGACGTTTCTAGCAGACGCGAGGTAGGTGATTTGGAAATGAGTCCCACAGAGAAATGATGCGACTGCTGCCCCAGCCTGCGCGCGATCGTTAGCGTCCCAGCGATTGTTGGTCAAGTCAAGGGCATACCAGAGATCGAAAACCTGAGGGAGGTTTGAACGACTGCCAACTGAAAGTTAAATATAATTCGCACCTGCGGAAAGTTGTCCTTGTTGTAGTCGGTGGGGACGATCTCGATACACCGCTCAGGCGCATCGAGGAGAACCTTTTGCCAAAATTGGAAGATTGCCAGCCCCTCCGCGGGACCAATGTAAGGCTTCATGTCGTCCGTGTTGATTTTGCGCCGCTCGCTATCGGGGCAAACGACTTCCCACCACACATCGGACACGGAACGCGGCGCGTCGTCGCCCTCCTCCCATGGCCGCCGACAGAAGGTCCAGAAATGAGCGCGTTAGCGGCGTCACAGGCTGCTCCGCCAGTCGCTCGTTTTCCGGCCATGGATAGTGTTGTAGCGCCCACCGGTACGGCGGAAAAACATACGCGCGTTTGGACATGTAGGCCTAGCACCCCAAAAAATCAGGATATACTGCTACAAAGCAGAACGCAGCGTACCAAGTGAGTATTCATGAGAATTTCGTTCAAGCAGTTATTCCATCCCAATCTTGCTGCCTGTTTGAAAACTTGACGTAGCGGCCTGGTCACCGTCAGCTGGACTCGGAAAGGGGAAACCTCTGCCAGTACCCGTTTTGCCTTCAGGAAAAGGTAGATCCAAGTTGTGCTGTGGGAGGTTCTGCTCAAACTTCCACAGAGCCTCGTATGTTGGCGGACCGGGCTCTTTCTTTGGTGGTAGCGTCGGCACTGGCTCTTCTGGAAGAGGCTCGACAATTATTTCATCGTGGCTGCCGCTGAACCGGAGGGTGGTGAAGAGAAAGAAGAGACAACAGCGGCCACAAAGAATTGATTAAGCCGACTGGCAGCCAGGAACTGCCTGGAGCGCAGGTAGATATTGGTCAAGACCCGCGCGTATGGTCGGGGCAGCATCCTGCGGCAATGGTTGGAAGAGAATTCTCGCCTGTTGAAATATGTGCGCGGTCAAGCATCATTGCACTGATTCGCGTTGATTGCGGTTGATTCACGCCGAAGACAAAGAAATCATGGTATTTGACCTCCAAGCACGACACGACGCGTCTTGGCTGAAGATATACATGTCGAGAGCGTATCCTCTACACCCACACCACATCCGGTCCCAATTGCACAACTGATACAAGTTCCCCGTTCTCGTCTACCACCACGGAAAGTGTCGTGTCGAGAAGGGGCTCCTCGAACGCAGTCGGATCGGCGAGCAGTGTCCTAACCACGAATGAGCTTTGCAGAAATGAAATGTACAGAGGGACGGACGCGTCGAAAACACCAAAAGACAACGACACAGGCGTCTTGAGTATCTGCAAGGACTGCTGACGGTTCGGGAGCAGGTTGTTAAACCACTCTCGACGTTATATGTCGCTTTTGGTAGCGTAGCTGCGAGGATATGAGTTGGGAAGGATGAATAGGCGAAAAACGCACTATTTCGAAGCGCCGCGACCATTGCGATGAGCGCCGCGTCAAAGACATTCCCGTCGTAGTTTATGCATGTAGCATCGACATAAAGCACCCAGACGGCTTTCGAGGGATGAATAACGAGGGACGAGAGGGATATTGTTCTGCGTTTGGGTTCATACCACACGATACGAGAATCAAGTCCTACGAGGAGAGCACCTCGTTCAACCGATCCGACAGCACCTGGCCTCATCACTGGGAGGACCGGGCTTGAATTTTGGAGAACAAGAGCGGGGAGGTCGATATTTGGGACTGCAAATAAGGAAACTGATAGACGAAAAGATAGAGAACACTCACCGAGGAAGCCCTCTTCCGGCGTGTCAAGCTCGGGTTCTGCTATTTCAGCCTTGACTCCGCAGACGATGGTGGTCTCTCCCAGACGAACAAGCGCGGAACCATTGGCAGTCGATATCGAGCCTGCACGGAATTATGTGGTGTTTGGAAGAAAAAGCGCAAAAGCGTACCTACCGACGTTCACAGACACATCCCGCCACGCATCGAATGGGCGCCCATCTGGTCTTACGCCCTCTGCGACGAACCGCTCGAGATATGCGCGAGGATGGAGTCGCTGGAATATTGACGCTTTTAGTGCAGACTCAGCCATATGGACCACGGTCACGCGTTCAACTACAATACAATTTATTTTCTTCTACTTATTGAAGCGACATCCCAGTCTATCCTACGACCCCCTTCAGCACGGCAAACTCGGCATTGATAATGCTGCTCGTCGCCGCTCCGATGCTCACGTTGTCCGCCAGCAACGAACTTTATGTCGAGCACAGGACACTGTCGCACTCTCCCCACGCTCACCCCGGCGCCGTCCTGGTGAGCGCGATCCATTCGCGGCTGCGGCCGGTCGGGCTCGTCGTGTACCGTGATCGCTTGCACCGGCGCCGATGGACATCCGTGCACCTGCGCCTCCGGGCGATAAGCTCGCAGCGCCTCGCATACTTGTTGCGGAGACGGTGGCGGGCTGCGCGAAAATTTAATAGACACATTCATCATGTGTCCGACGGTCACTGGTACGCGATTGCACGACGCCGATATTTTGAGCGGGGGTGGGCGTGCATGTCAAATTCTTGCAGCACCTTTTCGCCCACCAACTGCTCCGGCTCGACATCTGCGATGCCGCCAAGGATTTTGCGCGTCTCCCACTCTATCTTCTCCTCCTCGCCCGAGATAAAGGAACGACGTTGTCGATGATGTCCAAGCTAGGAACACCAGGATATCCCGCACCCGATATCGCCTGCATCGTGGTGACCATGAGCGTATCGATGGGGCCGAATTTTCTTTCTA